>VNJQ01002309.1:0-222082 GCA_008042515.1 Drosophila truncata
TTTTCTATTATTTTCCTGATTGTTCCTATGGCAGCTATAGGATATAGTCGGCCGATTTTCATGAAATTAAAACTAAAATTCTGAAAGAATATTAAGTGGCCAAATCTCAAATTTGATGAAAATATGTTAAAAAACAGCGAAGTTATGAATTTTTTTATTTTTTTCTGATTGTTCCTATGAGAGCTATAGGATATAGTCGTCCGATTTTCATGAAATTAAAATCGAAATTCTAAATTAATAATTAATGGCCAAATATCAAATTTGGTGGAGTTTTGTTGAAAACTGACAAAGTTATAATTTTTTTTCGAAAGTTTTACCGATCGTTCCTATGGCAGCTATATGATATAGTTGTCCGATCCGGCCCGTTCCGACATATTTACGAGTGAGAGTATATAGAAGACTAACTGCAAAGTTTCATTCAGATAGCTTTAAAACTGAGGGACTAGTTTGCGTAGAAACGGACAGACAGACGGACAGACGGACAGACGGACAGACGGACAGACTGACAGACGGACATGGCTAGATCGACTCGGCTGTTGATGCTGATCAAGAATATATATACTTTATAGGGTCGGAGATGTCTCCTTCACTGCGTTGCAAACTTCTGACTGAAACTATAATACCCTGCAAGGGTATAAAAAACTATGTATTAATATAAAACATTACAAATATAAAATATTATAAATATAAAATATTAGATTCAAAATAAAAGAACTATAATCAAAAAAAGGAATTTATAATAAATATAGAGGAAATTTAAACAGAAGTTAAATAAGGACAAATAAGGAATCTACGTTATCCCAAACTTTATCTCCAAAACCATTATTCCAATCGACAATTATATATATTTAATAAATAAGTTAACATAATATAAAGAATATATATTGAAATTAGTTAAGTTTAAGATTAACCCAAAGTAGTGAAAGCTAAAAGGATAATCAGGTTCCTGTATTTATCGTTAGAGTTTCTCAATCATTATTTATTTATTACCAACTCAATCTCTAGGGGAAATAAATTTATTTTGCACTTTATTTTAGACCCTATAGCACCAACCATTCCCCAGGATGTCTTTCGATTAAAAAGCTCTCACAAATTGTCAACTGCCGGGGGCGTGTTCGTGTTTGGAAGTGGAATTGTCGGATTAATTGCCACAACTAAATATAGAACGCATTTGTACAATTGAATTATTTATTATTTATTGACAGTTTCCTTAAGATACACACAAGTCTTGCTGGCCAACTAGCCCTGAGCTTAAGCTCCTCGGCGTATGCACACAAGCCAGCAGGACTTTGCTCCTCCTCCAAACTCCGACTATCCCCCTTCCAAAAACACACACAACTCCCTTATCCATACCCATTCCCATCCCAAAGCCCCACCGAAGCGAGCTGTAAGATTTATAGCAGCGGACTAGAGGGAAAACTCATGGGAAAATAACTTTAGCGGAAAAGTGCCGACAAAATACAAGAAAATGCTTAACCAACAGAACGCGGAAAGCAGAAGGCCCAGTTGCCAGAAAGGACCCAGACCCACTTACAAGGATGCGAGTGAGGCCACCCAAGTGGCTCCCGGCAACGGCTTCGGCTTCGGTTTTGGCTCCCTCCGGATTCGCCGACAGAAACTTCATGAATTTAATTACCGAATTTTTTCGCTGTAATTACGAAATTCTTTTGGCCGAAAGTGGAATTTTCATTTCATTTTCATTAAAATATTTCTGCTTGTAAGTGTTTACAAAATATGTGTGTGCCAGCGGTTGCTTCTACTCCTTCTTAGTTTTCTATGTATCTTTTTGATGGGACATTTGGTTGATAATCCAAGAAGAGGGAACTAATTTTCAATTCAAGCTGAACTATGACTTTAGGTATTCACTAGAATTCTTATACAGTGTTTTCTAAGCTTAAAATAAAGCAGAAATCATGATGCCTAAGAAACTAAGTCTTCTCTTTATAAGAATCCTCACAAAACTTAATTATAAGCAAAGGAAATATATAAACAATGTAAATATCTTCAACATTATCTTTAACTTCTTGTAATTACTTTAATTTAGTAACATTATCGACTGGCATACCAACGAATTTGGCTCTATTTATGGCCCACACTTGGTGGCAATGCAATTATTCAGTTATTGACCCACAAAAGCCACAAAGTGTCGGCACACAGCTACAGCTACAGAAACAGAAACCGAGAGAGAAACAGAAGCATTTGAAGGTGGTTCCTGCAATTGCATTGTCTTCACCTGGGCATTATTAACACGACCACGATATAAGCTCATAATGAGGCCGAGGCTAATTTCTTACGGCTGAGCTGTGTTTGGGCCGGGACTGTCCTCAAATGTGCGGCCAGACGGATATCACTGTGTTGCCTTTGAGTGTTTATCTTAAGAGGAAGACAGGATGCATTCTCCTATTTATTTCAGATATTTAAATTATTAATTACGCCTAAAGTTGCAGAGAATGGGTTTTTACGCTTAATAATTACAGATTTTTAATGACCTTCTTAAAAATATAACTAAGGTTTGCTATATTTATTCCACATTAAATGTTTTTCTTGTAAAATTTAAACAAATTTGTACATAAAAACTTCAAAGCAAAGAAATTTTAATTCATTTTTAATTTAACGGCTTGAACTTTACAAAGACTACCGGATGTTTTGAGTACTACACACTACACTAACTGCCCCCTATCGGCATATTTTGGCACTAACTTACCCGCCTTCATTATCGATAACTTGACCATCTGTTTAGTGTCATCTCTAAGACTTGCATAATTTTTAAAATTTGTTTCCAATATTAAATCTTAATTATAATTAAAATACAATGAAACGAAGCTGCCGGGCGTTGATACGCCACGTGCGACATGCCTCCACCACTGCCCCCAAAGGAGCCACATCGGCTCCAGCCAGTACAGCAGAAAAACCCGTAATTAAACCGGAACCGGCTGCACGTGCCACATTTCTGGAGAGGATTGAGCGTGGTCCCGGCCTGCAGGACTTCTTCGCCGTCAAACCCACAGCCAGGCTGAAACTAAACGAAGAGGAGCCGGTGGAGACCAGTGTTCCATACCTCAATGCAGTGGATTTTAATGGCCAGGGAAGGAAAGTGCACTTCGAGGTCTACGGCTGCCAAATGAACACCAATGACACGGAGGTGGTGTGGAGCATATTGCAGAAGGAGGGTTACCTGCGTTGTCAGGAGCCCGAGCAGGCGGATGTCATTATGCTGGTGACCTGTGCTGTGCGCGACGGAGCAGAGCAGAGGATTTGGAACCGATTGAAGCACCTGCGAGCTATGAAGAGCAAGCGCAGCCCGAAGCGACATCCCCTACAGCTCACCCTTCTGGGCTGCATGGCGGAGAGGCTGAAGGAGCGACTGCTAGAGCAGGAACAGTGCGTGGATGTGATCGCCGGTCCGGATAGCTACAAGGATTTGCCGAGGCTGCTGGCCGTGTCCCGTCACTACGGCAATTCGGCCATCAATGTACTCCTCTCCCTCGACGAAACCTATGCGGATGTGATGCCCGTGCGCTTGAACTCGGAATCCCCCACAGCCTTTGTCTCCATAATGCGAGGATGTGACAACATGTGTACCTACTGCATAGTTCCCTTTACCCGCGGTCGCGAACGTTCCCGACCGCTGAAATCCATAGTGAACGAAGTCAAGGCCTTGGCAGAGCAAGGCGTAAAGGAGGTGACACTGCTGGGTCAGAATGTCAACTCCTACCGGGACAAGAGTGCTGTGGAGGCCAGGGAAGCCACCAATGCCACTCCCGTGCCAGGTTTCAGCACCGTATACAAGCCCAAAAAAGGTGGAACTCCATTTGCAGAGCTGCTGGACGCCGTGGCCGAAGCTGTTCCAGAGATGCGCATCCGTTTTACATCCCCGCACCCAAAGGACTTTTCCGACGAGGTTCTACGGGTCATTAGAGATCGCCCAAATGTCTGCAAGCAGCTGCACTTGCCCGCGCAATCTGGAAACACTCAAGTTCTGGAGAGAATGAGGCGAGGTTACAGCCGAGAAGCGTATCTGGAGTTAGTGCAGCACATCAAGGAGCTGCTTCCCAACGTGGGCCTCTCCAGCGACTTTATATGCGGCTTCTGTGGCGAGACAGAGGCAGAGTTCCAGGACACCGTCACCCTAATCCAGCAGGTGCAGTACAACGTGGCCTATCTGTTCGCGTACAGCATGCGGGAGAAGACCACAGCCCATCGTCGCTACAAGGACGATGTACCACTGAATGTTAAGAACGAGCGTCTGAAGCGCATGGTGCTGGCCTTCCGAGAGGAAGCCACCAAGCTGCATCGCCGCATGGAGGGTCAGGAGCAGCTCATCCTCATAGAGGGCAAGAGTAAGCGCTCAGAAACGCACTGGTTCGGTCGCAACGATGCCAATATCAAGGTGATTGTGCCCGCTATTGAGTTGCCCACTGAACAAAGTGGGGGAGCAACCAAGCCCTTGGCTGTAGGTGACTTTGTAGTGGCCCGAATCGAGGAATCGAATTCCCAGGTGCTCAAGGGAACACCCCTTCAGATCAGCAGCATAAGCAGCTTTCACAGAAGAACACAGTTTACGCAATAAATCAAACTTTAATCGTAACTTATTCTGTGGTTTTCCTCACGTCTCCATTGCTTCCGGCTGCTCCTTCCCCTTCTCCGCTATCGCTTCGCTCCTGCCATGGTACTTGGCTATCTGGCTGCGATAAAATTTGAAGATTTCCGCAGTCGCGGCTCGGCACAGGCACTCGATGTCATTAAACTGGGCTATTTTGAAGGAGCCCTTGGTCTGCACCAGCAACAGGTCTCCGTCGACGGAATCGAAGGCGAGTGTGAAGCTGGCGCGTTGGTGACGCACCTCACTCTGGTCTGGATCCAGGACATAATCTCCCTGTTCGTTGATAATGCAGTGTACCGCCGCAAAGCTGTATTTCAGGGGCAGGCCGCCAATGAGCATGGCAAGGCAGGCGGAATTCACAGCGCAGGCATCGATCTGTGGAAAGAATCTTCGTTATAATGCAGTTTCTAAATAATATAGTGATAGAGCTCTTACACTGCCACGATCCTCTAGCTCCTGCACCTGCACAGACATCTTGGCACGCGGATGGGCCTCTGCTAAAACCGCCAGCTCCAGGATATTCAGAATGGTCGCCTCTCGAATGCGTTCCTTCACCTGGGGAAGTCCCGCCTTTGGCCGATAGTTGCACTCCAAGTAGCTGCCGTCTATGCTCAGGTTCTGGGTCTTCACCTCAATGGGTCCGAGCACGGCGGCTATAACCACTGTGGCACCTAGAAACGATTAAAAACGGAAAATTCTTTAAGAGATTCCTCATTTAGAAAAGCCGGCATGGAAACAAACCCTGGCAGTACATCACAGAGCCATCGCAGCGGGACAAGGGATTGAACTCGCAGTTCATCTGGCGCAGCTGATCCTTTGGTACATCCATTTTGTCCGGTAAATTCATTTTATTTTGTTTAATTTGAAGAAAAACAACGTGCGCGTGGGAAAAATAAATGATTAATCTAATTAAAAAATACCAAAGATATTTGAAAACAATCGTGGTTTTCTTAAGGTGTTACAATATGGTCACACTACTTTACGGTGAAATTATCGATAGGAAGTGAAACTTTGGCGGAACTTTGAAAAATCGATATGACACATTATAAATCGAACATTTCCAATCACTATTATCGCAAATTGAGCTTTTAGTTTAGTTTTTGTTGATTTTGTTTGTTTTTTCCATATCTTACCCCTGATCACTCGTAGAAAAAGCGCGTTGCCGCCGATCGTATATAAGAGTAGTCGTTACTCCTTCAACGGAATAAGTTCGGTAAAACGGCTATAAACTTTCAAGTTTAAACTTTAAACACCACAAAAATGTCTGGTGAGCTAAACGAAAGCATATTAACGAAACGTGGATCAGTTTATAATTTATATAATGTTACAGGGTCAAATCCATTTGCAAAGTTCTTGAAACAATTCACTCACGCTGGAACTACCTACAAATATTTTGATTTGGCGTCGATTGATAGCAAATACAGTGAGTAGATTGTTTACAAACAAAAAAGTTTAGTTATTTCCAATTATAATAATAAAAGCGTTCTTATTGAGAGTCAGACTTAAAAGTATTTAGTCGAGATATAGGTGCTTAGCGAGTGTAAAGCTAAAGCTTAAGTATTTATTTATATTGAGAGAATTTATTGCTTTTATTTATATTGTTTGCTTGATTTTAATCAAAAATAAGTAGGTGTTTTATTTTTTTTTTTTTTTTTTAATATAATTGTGAATATAAAACTGATACGATTTTTTTTTTTGCTGATAAGGCGTTATATAATTAATTTTAAACAGTTGTTTTCTTAATTGTTCTACTTGCAGTTGCCTTGCAACTTATTAAAGACATCGTTAAACAGGTCTTAAGTGGTAGTTAAATATTTAAAACCTAAGTAATATGTCATAAACTAATTATTATTGATTTTTAATACTTGGGGAAAATGTGTTAAAATAATTAATGGCATCGCAAACGGGCAATGCATTTAGGATAATTACTCATTTTTTAATTGCCTAATAATTTCCTAAGACTTGCAAAAATATGATATGTATTCTAATAAAACTGTTTCTAAAAATAGATTTTTCCTTAACTGATCTCAATTATATAATACAATTCATTAGTTATCTCTTGACCATTGTCAACAATAAGCATTTGCCATCATGGAATCCTCCATTCAAACAAACACTTCTTTGTGATAACGATTCGCGTGGCTCTCCAGTAGTTCCAGTTATCAGCTATCAGTTACAGGTGACGTATGAGCCCAAGATAGAAGCGTTTGAGGAGTCCATCTACTTGGAGCTGTGGAAAATTTCTTTGGGAGTGATAAGACTGCGCTCTTGAGGGGTTTCCTCAATGAATGTTGTGTCTGGTGAAATTGTGGTTTCTATAAATAAAGTCTTCCGAAATCAGGTCAGCTGCCCTACTCGATCCGTGTGCTCTTGGAGTCGGCCGTGCGCAATTGTGATAATTTCCAAGTTTCTGAGAAGGATGTCCAGAGCATCCTGAACTGGACGCCGGCCATCAAGCAGGGATCAAACGATGTGGAGGTCCCCTTCAAGCCCGCTCGTGTTATTCTCCATGTTAGTCAATATCCCAAACTGGTACTAGGCACACTTCTCTATCTATAAGAATTATATTACAGGACTACAATGGAGTTCCTGTCATGGTAGATATTGCTGCTATGCGGGAAGCTGTCTTGAAGCTTGGCGGTGATCCCGAAAAAGTGAATCCCATCTGCCCTTCGGTGATGGTGATAGATCACTCGGTGCCGGTGGAGTTTGCCCGGTCTGCGGATGCAATGGCCAAGAACCTGGCAGTTGAGTTCCAAAGGAACAAGGAGAGGTTTACCTTCTTGAAGGTACTTTTCATATCAGACATTAATTTAAAATATTTTCTAATTCAATTTACTTTTTTAGTGGGCTGCCAGTGCCTTCAACAACATGATCTGCGTGCCACCCGGTTCTGGAATCATACATCAAATTAATTTGGAGTACCTGTCGCATGTCGTTGTGGAGGAAGAAGTCGCCGATGGCTCTAAGATCCTGTATCCCGATAGTTCAGTGGGAAATGACTCCCACACCACTATGATTAACGGTCTGGGAGTCTTGGGCTGGGGTGTCGGTGGAATCGAGGCAGAAGCTGTGATGCTGGGACAAGCTATTTCAATGGTACTGCCAGAGGTTATTGGCTACAAGTTAGTGGGTAAATTAAACCCACTGGTCACCTCCACCGATGTGGTGCTGACCATCACCAAGCAACTGCGTCAGCTGGGTGTGGTGGGCAAGTTTGTGGAGTTCTACGGTTCCGGAGTGGCCGAGCTCAGCCTGGCAGACAGGGCAACGATCAGTAACATGGCTCCGGAATACGGAGCCACCATTGGCTTCTTCCCAGTGGATGAGAACACTCTCAGCTACATGAGGCTATCGAGTGAGTTTGCTTTTGTACAAATTTTACAGTAAAATGCAAAAATATACTAATATATTTCAGATCGCTCCGAGAAAAAGATCGACATCGTACGGCAGTACTTGAAGACGACCCATCAGTTCAGGGACTACGCTGACCCAACCCAAGATCCTAAGTTCACCCAGGTTTGCAGCAACACATCCTTGGTTTATTTAGTAAACTAAAATCATATTTGTTTCAGGAAGTTATCCTGGATTTGGCCACAGTGGTTTCCTCAGTTTCGGGTCCCAAGCGTCCTCACGATCGAGTTTCGGTTTTAGACATGCCAGAAGATTTTAAATCCTGTTTGTCCAGTCCTGTAAGTAATCACTTATTTTAGAGATTAAATAGAACTGATGTACTTCTGTTACTTTAGGTGGGCTTCAAGGGTTATGCCATTGCACCAGAGGCGTTAAATGATGTTGGAAAACTAAATTGGGAGGATGGAAAGACCTACAATCTCCATCACGGATCCGTGGTCATTGCGGCCATTACATCCTGCGCAAACACCTCGAACCCCTCGGTGATGCTAGGTGCCGGTCTCTTGGCCAAGAAGGCAGTGGAGAAAGGACTAGATGTTCTACCCTACATCAAGACCTCCCTCTCCCCTGGTTCAGGAGTGGTTACCTACTACCTAAAGGAATCTGGCGTCATTCCTTACCTTGAGCAGCTGGGCTTCAATATTGTGGGCTATGGCTGTATGACCTGTATCGGCAACTCCGGACCACTCCACGAGAAAGTGGTCAATGCCATCGAGAGTAATAACTTGGTTTGCGCTGGAGTTCTCTCCGGAAACCGAAACTTCGAGGGACGCATCCATCCCAACACCAGAGCCAATTATCTGGCCAGTCCTTTGCTGGTCATCGCCTATGCCATCGCCGGACGAGTGGACATTGACTTTGAGAAGGAGCCGTTGGGCGTGGATGCCAGTGGAAAGAATGTGTTCTTGCGGGATATCTGGCCAACACGTTCAGAGATCCAGGAAGTAGAGAACAAGTATATTATTCCCTCAATGTACCAGGACACATACAGTGAGTAACTAAATTTATAATATATTATAATTATATTTATATAATATATAATTACTGCTTTTCCCTCCCCAGACAAGATCGAACTGGGCACTAAGGAGTGGCAGTCGCTTCAGGTGCCCGAAGGTAATCTTTTCTCCTGGAATCCTGACTCCACCTACATCAAGTGTCCTCCCTTTTTCGACGGCATGACCCGCGAGGTGCCCAAGCTGAAGGACATTGAGAAGGCCCGCTGTCTGCTGCTGCTGGGCGACTTTATCACCACGGATCACATCTGTCCCGCAGGAGCCATTGCCAGAACCTCGCCAGCAGCACGTTACCTTGCCGATCGGAATGTTACACCGCGAGACTTCAACACGTATGGCACTCGTCGTGGCCACGACGGCGTCATGTCTCGCGGAGCCTTTGGAAATATTCGATTGGTGAACAAGTTGGTCACTAAGACTGGACCGCGAACTCTGCATTTTCCCAGCCAGGAGGAGCTGGATATTTTCGATGCGGCTCAGCGGTATCGCGAAGAGGGAATTCCCTTGGTTTTGGTCGCTGGCAAGGATTATGGCAGCGGCAGCTCTCGAGACTGGGCCGCCAAGGGTCCGCATATGCTGGGAATCAAGGCTATTATTGCCGAGTCCTACGAACGTATCCATCGCTCCAATCTGGTGGGCATGGGAATCATTCCCCTGCAGTTCCTGCCGGGTCAGAGTGCTGAGACATTGAAGCTTAATGGCCAGGAGGTTTACAACATTATTTTGCCTGAAAGTGGCTTGAAACCGGGACAGAAGATCCAGGTTAAGGTGAGTAAAACCTGTTACTATTATGATAAATATTTATTTAATTTTTATGCTTGATTTATAGGCGAATGACACTGCCTTTGAGACTATTCTGCGCTTTGACACTGATGTGGACATCGCTTATTACAGGAACGGAGGTATCCTGAACTACATGGTTCGAAAAATGCTTTTGTAGCTACGATAAGTGTTAAATGGTTTTTGTTTTTCATTTTATAATTGATTATAATGTATATTATATTTGTTTAACAATTATAGATAACACATTTTTTACAAATTTTGAATTAATAAAATTTTACAAACCTGCAAAATTAATTAAGTTTTATTTTAAATTATATTTGAAATTATATTTAACAAAAGCGAGCGCCAAAAGCACCAAAAAGTATCGATAAATGCAAGTTCTCTGCCGTAATCGATAGCGAAAAGCTGGGCAAGTTTCAATCCGACGACGACTCGCTTCCAATCAGTTTCTAGCTTTGCTCGTCCGCAATAAGTTCAGTAAAGTCTCCCAATAAGATGTCAGGTAAGTGGAAAGTGGAAATCGAAAGACCCCAAGAGGATCCACAACCAGATCCCGTTGTCCTGTGGCTTACATAACACACTTTCCCCCTTTGGTACACCCACAGGCGCCAATCCCTTTGCTCAGTTCGAGAAAACTTTCTCGCAGGCCGGCACCACTTACAAGTACTTTGACCTCGCCTCCATCGACAGCAAATATGGTAAGTCATTGGCTAGAAGATCTTGGCCATAAGTGGGCGGGGCGGTGTCTACGTGGTAACTCCAACTAAGTTGCATTAACTAGTGTAAATAATCAGGCTAATTTCGGGGCGGAATGTAACCTGTTGAAAGTGGAGTTTGACCTCAAAAACTGAAAAAATAAGCGATGCGAACGAACACCTTAATTTGCAAGTCCGAGCAGTGTCAATCGGAAGGTGCTGTCCGCCGCCTTAAGTGAATTTTTCTATAGTTTCCAAAGCGAGGAAAAAGCAAGCTCGTCTCGCGCCGAAAGCGAAAGTTATCACCGATGGATGATTGGGGCTCATAATGGGGCTCGTCTACCGGTGATAACGATTCATTGTGTGTGCCTCCAGGGATTTTAATTCGTATTATTAATGTTACGTGCCCACACACTTATCGCCACAAATCTGATGTTTTAGGGGGTCGTGGTCCGGTCGGCGGGGCTTGGCTTCCGAATAGTCGCGTGGAATCTTTTCACTGGAGCAGCGCGTGTCCAAGCATCGGGGGTCGAGTCGAGTCTGGGGTGAGGGTTTCCTTTAATGGCCACTACACATATGAAATACTATCAGGCGGTACCCATCATCAAGTTCTAAGCAAACGCAATCATTGTGCTCCGTGATAACAGGTGGTGGCTATGGCTGCTATCTCTGGAGCAAGTACAATGAGAACTCTATAAGAAGGAAATTATATAAAGATTATTAATATTATTTAAATTACACAACAAAGGATTTTTAACAATCTAAAAATACTTACAAAAAACATTTAGAAATTTTTTTGGATTGAGTCAAAAATAAATTACGTAATTGATAATAAATAATTTAAAAATTTTGTCAAAATAAGGTTTTATAATTTTGACCTTTAGGAATCATCTTCTTCACTACTTGTTAGATAAATGTAATGTAAATATTACCCTTACAATTACTAATATCTGATTTCTATCTATATTAAACTGCTTGAATTAATACAAGTAACTTTCAGTAAATTGTTTTAATCACGCAATTTGATAAAGTGACTTTCATACATGTTTACTACATCATGATTTGCGAAACTACGCTCTTATCTCTGGAAAATAATTACCATCGATATGATACAGTAGCTTTCGTTTATAATTGATACAAAAGGTTAAATAAAAGTGGAAATTAAGAAGGGAAGATTTTAAACAATACTTATATTTATTCCATTTAATTGACTTCACTGTAGTTATAATGAAATTCCATAATTAGTACTTCCTTATTTCCCCCAAAACAGATCAACTCCCATACTCGATCCGTGTGCTGTTGGAGTCGGCGGTGCGCAACTGTGACAACTTCCATATCCTAGAGAAGGATGTACAGAGCATCTTGGGTTGGTCGCCTGCCCTCAAGCAGGGATCCAACGATGTGGAAGTGTCCTTCAAGCCCGCCCGTGTGATCCTGCAGGTGAGTTTCACACATAAACCTTCCAAATAATTACTTTTTCACATATAATTTCTCATTTTAGGACTTTACTGGCGTCCCTGCTGTTGTGGACTTTGCCGCCATGCGCGACGCTGTCTTAGATCTGGGCGGTAATCCCGAGAAAATCAATCCCATCTGCCCTGCTGACTTGGTCATTGATCACTCGGTCCAAGTGGACTTTGCCCGTGCTCCTGATGCTCTAACCAAGAACCAGACCCTGGAGTTTGAGCGCAACAAGGAGCGCTTCACCTTCCTGAAGGTGAGTTTGAATAATTCAAAGCTATTTAGGAGAGGTCTTAAAGATTTTATGTTTTGTTTCGATTTCAGTGGGGAGCCAAGGCCTTTAACAACATGCTGATCGTGCCACCCGGCTCTGGCATTGTCCACCAGGTGAATCTGGAGTACTTGGCCCGCGTGGTGTTTGAAAACGACACCACCGATGGCTCCAAGATCCTCTATCCCGACAGTGTGGTGGGCACTGATTCCCACACCACGATGATCAACGGCCTGGGAGTCTTGGGCTGGGGTGTTGGCGGAATCGAGGCTGAGGCCGTGATGCTCGGACAGTCCATTTCTATGTTGTTGCCCGAGGTTATTGGCTACAAGTTGGAAGGAAAACTGAGCCCGCTGGTCACCTCCACCGATCTGGTGCTGACCATCACCAAGCACCTGCGTCAGCTGGGTGTGGTGGGCAAGTTTGTGGAGTTCTATGGTCCCGGAGTGGCTGAGCTCAGCATTGCGGACAGGGCTACGATCAGTAACATGTGTCCGGAGTACGGAGCCACTGTGGGCTACTTCCCCATCGATGAGAATACTCTTGGCTACATGAAGCAGACTAGTGAGTAGCATCTATAAACCCTTTTATGTTAATTTTTAATTCCAATAATCTGTATATTTACCTTAGATCGCTCGGAGAAGAAGATTGACATCATTCGTCAGTATCTGAAGGCTACTCAGCAGCTGCGCAACTATGCCGATGCTGCCCAGGACCCCAAGTTCACTCAGGTATAAATCCACATTTACTATTGGGTTCTCCTCCTAATGCGCAAGCCCATTTACAGAGCATTACCTTGGATCTGGCGACGGTGGTCACCTCGGTTTCGGGTCCCAAGCGTCCTCATGATCGCGTTTCGGTCACAGACATGCCCCAGGATTTCAAGTCCTGCCTGTCTAATCCCGTACGTTTCAGCTACATTATAAATTCTTCAGTTTTTATTATTCTTAACACTTTATTCCATTTTCTTAGGTCGGCTTCAAGGGCTTCGCCATTGCACCAGAGGCTCAGGCTGCCTTTGGTGAATTCCAGTGGGACGATGGCAAAACTTACAAGCTGCAGCATGGATCTGTGGTTATTGCGGCCATCACGTCCTGCACAAACACCTCGAATCCCTCGGTGATGCTGGGTGCTGGTCTCCTGGCCAAGAAGGCGGTGGAGAAGGGCTTGAACATCCTGCCGTACATCAAGACTTCGCTTTCCCCTGGCTCCGGGGTGGTGACCTACTATCTGAAGGAGTCTGGCGTCATTCCCTATCTGGAGAAGCTGGGCTTTGACATTGTGGGCTACGGCTGCATGACTTGCATTGGCAACTCCGGTCCCCTCGAGGAGAACGTGGTGAACACCATCGAGAAGAACGGTCTCGTCTGCGCTGGAGTTCTCTCGGGCAACAGGAACTTTGAAGGTCGCATCCATCCTAACACCAGAGCCAATTATCTGGCCAGCCCTTTGCTGGTCATCGCGTATGCCATTGCCGGACGAGTGGACATTGATTTCGAGAAGGAGCCGCTGGGCGTGGATGCCAATGGAAAGAATGTGTTCCTGCAGGACATTTGGCCAACACGATCAGAGATCCAGGAAGTGGAGAACAAGCACGTGATCCCCGCCATGTTCCAGGAAGTGTACAGTGAGTATTTAAATTAAATTCATACTTATATTTTAAATTCATAAATACCTTTCAATTTCTTTCTCCCACAGGCAAGATTGAGCAAGGTTCCCAGGACTGGCAGACACTGCAGGTGTCCGAGGGCAAGCTCTTCTCCTGGAGCGCCGATTCCACCTATATCAAGCGTCCTCCCTTCTTCGAGGGCATGACCCGGGATCTGCCGAAGCTGCAGAGCATCCAAAAGGCGCGTTGCCTGCTCTTCCTGGGCGACTCTGTGACCACGGACCACATCTCGCCGGCTGGTTCTATTGCCAGGACTTCGCCCGCCGCCCGATTCCTCGCTGAGCGTAATATCACGCCCAGAGACTTCAACTCGTACGGATCGCGACGTGGTAACGATGCCATCATGTCCCGCGGCACCTTCGCCAATATTCGCCTGGTGAACAAACTGGTCGCCAAGACCGGACCCCGCACCGTGCACATTCCTAGCCAGGAGGAGCTGGACATTTTCGATGCCGCCGAGCGGTATCGCGAGGAGGGAACTCCTCTGGTTTTGGTCGTTGGCAAGGATTACGGCAGCGGCAGCTCCCGAGATTGGGCCGCCAAGGGTCCTTTCCTGCTGGGTGTGAAGGCGGTGATTGCGGAGTCGTATGAGCGCATCCATCGCTCCAATCTGGTGGGCATGGGCATCATTCCGCTGCAGTTCCTGCCGGGACAGAGTGCCGAAACGCTGAATCTGAATGGTCGCGAGGTCTACAACATTGCGCTGCCGGAGAGTGGCCTGAAGCCGGGCCAGAAGATCCAAGTGGAGGTAATGTTGAAAATATTGATTATATTCCCAGTTGTTCTAAAATCTTATCAAATATCTTATTTTCAGGCTGATGGCACCGTTTTTGAGACTATTTTGCGGTTTGACACCGAGGTGGACATCACTTACTATAAGAACGGCGGCATCCTGAACTACATGATCCGCAAGATGCTCTCTTAGGCGTCCCATATTTCATATTATTTGTACTATATTCCAATTGCATTTCTACACTGTAAATTGTAGTCCCCTAAGTTTTTAATTTGTGGCGGTGCTTCCCAAAACCAATGGTCAAACCAATAAAGTAAGCCCTATTCTTGGTATCCAATTAAAATGGGGGATTCTTTGAAATTATATAAATGATATAGATAGTATATTGGTATGCTTATATTGAGAATATAAATAAGCAAGTACTACTTCATCAAAACTCTCATGCCAAATTTCACTTTCCTTTTATCCCATTTCCATGGTATCAACATTTTCTTTTAAATAATATTTATTAATTAATAAGCCCCCGTTGCTGATAAAATTTCGCTCTTATGAGATAAACAAAGCCCAGTGATGAGGATCGAAAATGTGACAAAACTGAACTGTGTGTATCCCATAAATTGAAACCAGAGGCATTTGGCAGGTCCTTCGGGGACCATCACTGAACTCGGATTCGGATCTAGGCTGCTTACAAAAGAGCTATCTAAAAGAAACAGCAACTGTGATATGAGAAAGATTCTGGGGGTAAAATCACGGCTACTATTTCCTTAGATAACTCGATATAAATTCAGGACGCGATCGAGAGACTCCGAGGCACTTTTCACACTGTTCCACCAATCGCGACACCTTCAAACCGAGAACTAAAACCTGAGAGTTGGAGCCGTGTGGCTCTTATAAGCACGGGCAGCGTTCAATGGCCGCTGCCAGCGCATCAGGTTTCCTCCTCAATCGTCGATGGCTGATCGGCTGCCCCACACTTCGCTCCGTTCTGACTTTCCACTCTAGCCAAAAATCGCTGAGCCCTGCAATTGGCTTTTTCTGCTGCTGTTTTTCTGGCATGCTCGACATTTTTATGCCGAAATGCCAAAATTTCTTGGTTCTTGGTGCTCTGGTGGTTGCTGCACTTTGTCCAGCTCCTAAGCCCTCGGCGCACTGAACCCGGCTTTGGTTGTGGGCTGGGTCTCGGCGGGGGTTATCGTAAGTTATCCAGTGGCTTCCGCAACCGAATTGACCCACAAAAGCCATCGGTGGGGTCAATGAACATGCAGTCACGTTGCCACATTTATGGAACGCACTAAATTTTTGGGTCAGCTAGAAGAAGGCTTTTGTTTTATGTAATAATTGCAAAAATATAACCCCGATTCTCACAATTAAAAATAAAGTAATTAAATTTAATTGGGTTTGATTAACAATAAAAATTTCGTTTATTTTTGATGAAATTTTGATTAAAATTATAACTGTTTTCATTATTAATGATATTAGTTGTTTTCATTTTTAACTCATTGATTTTAGTATAAACTTGAATAAATGAAAAGAAAAATTATTGAAAAACGTTTTATAAAGAAAAATCTTTTCTATTTTCATTTGAACAATTGCAAAAATAACTAAACCTATACTACAATTTCTTTTTAACATAAAAAAGCAAATAAAATTTTCTTTAATTAATAGTAAGAATTACATACAAAATAAGAAATTTAAAAAGGCTTACAAAAAAATATAAAGGCTTTTCCTTTTTTCAAAATTTCGCGGCCAGAACCAATCGATAACCGGCGCCCGGTGCCCGTTGCATATGTTCGTTGGCCAAGTCTGGTCACACCGCCGGCAAATATTTAGCAGAGAAAAAAGTTGTGATTAAAATTCGGTTTATTTATAAAGAAAAACGGATGGTGCTGTAATTAAGGCCAACTCAGGCAACGGATAAGGGAGAGCAGAGGTCGATGAGCAGCACAGCCGACACTTGCCAGCAGCTGAGGAGGCGCCAGGAGCTCAGGATCTAGGCGCTTTTCGGCCGGGAAAAACGCTGCCTAGTTTTTCCCAGGAGGATTAAGAAAGGAGTTAAATTAAGTCTGATTTTGCAAAAAGGGAACTGAAATGGACGTCGAGTCGCTGTCGGGGGTCTCTTCTGACGAGGACGACATTTCCACAATGGACAGCTCTGACGAGTCCGTGGAGGAGCCGGCCCGTGGACCCACGCCAGCCTTTGGGGCCAGGACTCGGAATATTGTGCAGATGCTGTATGACAGGGAGGTGGGTATTCAACAAATAATAAGTATTTATTAACCAGATCTTTAATAGAGCTTGCTATTATGTTCCTATCGAAGTCAAGGACATTAGGGAAATCAAGGAATTCGAGGGTTAATTCCTTTGTACCCGATATCTTTGCAACCCTATAAAGTCCCTGAAGTTTGTGGAATAATCCTCATCCCTGCTGTATTAATCTTCCTTTTAATGATCTTATGTTTACTGCGCATGAACTATAACCTACTTTTCATAGCCTTCGCTATTACGTCGCTTCTTAATTACTGAAAAACCTATTTATATATTACTTATACCTATTCCTTAATATGTCCCTGCTATCTTTTCTGCTGCTTCTCTTTTCTCAGCGCACTGGCTACTTCTCTGGATCTTCGCGCGCCTGCCAAAAGCCACAGCTTCCCTACGACAGAGTGCCAAATAGGTTAAAGCACTACCTCAAAGACGTCTTGTCCAGCACTTTGATGGAGGGGTAAGCGGCGATTCAGCAAGTGATATTTGATTGCCTTCTAAGTTGGGATTCTACTTGCAGGCACATATTCATGGGACTGACAGCCTGCGGGAAGTACATGCTCAGCCACCAGGTGGCGTGCAATGACAGCTCCTCGCTGAACCATTACTCCTTTAATGTGGGGTACAAGTACACGTAAGTTAAAGCTTATTAAAAGAGTTCTCTATATACAATATAATATATGGACTTCCTCCCCCCAGACTCTACTTCTGGCTGTTCCAACCCTACAAGCAATTGCGCTTCTTCTTCTCGCGTCGCCTTTTCGACGACCATGTGGTGGACAACATTAAGACTGTTAGTATGACACAGTGGAAGAATGCCCAGCATCAGATATTAGTCATCCATGGAGCTGCCACTGAAGAGGGCGAGGACAGCTATATAACATACGTAAGAGTTCCTAAATTGGGTTGTTTGGAGTGCAAGAAACTCAACGACGACGGTCCTTGTAGGTGTCATTGTCATCATTAACAAGAACCAGGCTATTTATAATTGTTATTCTCTTCACCAGATTGCTTTTATAATGCGCACTGCCTGAACTGTCACTTGACTGTGCACACCAAGTACTCCTCGATTGAATCGGATCCTGTATTCGAGCCGAAAATCAATCTGCTCTGTCCGGAGCGAATTCTGATCATCTCCAATGGTTTTATGCATATGCTGCGCATCGATGTGGACACGCCGGCCGTGACCTCGAGCAACAGCAGTGGCAGCAGCTACCTACCCCAGCAGAACATGATTCTGCCCAGTCTTCAAACTCACGCTCCTTCGATGCCATCTCCCTCCTTTCTGTTGCCGAGAACTCTGCTTTCCAGCGAAGAGGACCGCGCCTCGGCTGCCTTTACAGCATCAGGATCGGAAGCAGAGTCTGGCAGCGAACAGAGCGTCGTGGCTCGCATCATAGCCGACTTCAGTGACATCGAAACGGAGATGTCGCAGCGCTCGAACAACAATAACAACGATGTGCAAGCCGTTGGCAGTAACTGCTGTTCTCCCAGAGCGTATGAACGACTCATCTTCACGCCGCACTCCAGTCCCAGCAGCCTAACCCTGCCGGAGACCACGTTGCCGGTAACTAAGCCAACCAATATCAACGAAGCTAGTCAGTCGCGCAGGCGCAACCAGCGTATAGTGACCAAATCCTATCGCAACGGCATTACCACCATAGACTTACAGGTAGATGTTACACGCTCTTTCTGAAATCTTCCATATGTATACAAAAATCCCCTTCCACAGAGCACGCCAAGTTCGAGTTCCATGACTGATAAATCCAATGCCTATGAGTTCTCCGAGGATAACGAGAAGTACGAGAAGATCTCCACGTTTCGCAAGCGTCGGCTGGCAGAAAAGAAATACGAGTTTTCGGAGGATAACTCGGAGAACATCATACCCTTCACAAAGGTCCGTTTAGCGGGTCGGGCCTTCAATTCCTCGGCCACCAGCTCGGCGGCTCGCAGCTTTTCGCATCGCTTCTCGCCGACGGCTCACTTCTTTCACAATTCGCCCTGCGCTTCGCCTTCTTCTTCGCCACATCCCTCCTCCCAGCCGGCCCAGACGCCGCCCCATCTGGGATTCCGCTCACCGCCGTCCAGCTCCATGCTTATGCGCTCACCTAGCCGGAATGCTAACGCGGCATCTCAAATCTTCAATCAGAAGTCGCCGCCCCTGTCGCAGGCCACTCAGCAAATGCTGAGCTACAAGCCGGTGGGTCCGCTGGGAGCTCTATCACCGCTCCAGGTAACCATGGCCAAGCGTTTCGAGATCGGTGGCTCTATGTCGCCCAATGCAGGCCTGTCGTTTCTGTCACCGCGTCGCGAGGAGCCGCGCATCGTGGAGATGCCAATGCTGGGCGGCGTAATGCCAGAGAAGCCGGTGTGCACCAAGAAGCTAATTCGTCGCTATGTAGAGGAGGATGACGCCACCTCGGTCATCACCAGCGAAGAGGGTTAGTAAAACTATATTTTGAGTATTAAATGAAATTGAATCTAACTTTTTGACCTCCCACAGACGATTGTATATCGCCGGGCTATCACACCTCGCTGCCCATGGAGGTGCATGGCGCCTGCTACTCGGAGATGCAAATGATATCGCAGGTCTCCTACCAGCGCCTGCGTCCAAGCATCAGCAGCGTAGTGATCACCCAGCATTCGTTCGATCTGGAAACCTTCACGTACTACGTAATTAGTATGCTCTGCCAGAAGCACCAGAAGATGTACAACGTCTTCTACGACTGGGCTTACGAGGTTGTCAGCGTCTGCCCGCTCAGCCAGACCATCGGCTGCCTATTGGTGGCGCAGTTCTCGGCGCGGGATCATCCGCTGGCCAACTGTCTGCACTGCAACGGACGAATGGATTGTGTATTTCACAACAGGCAGTACGAGTGCCGCATTTTGTTCACCTGGAATACGGTGAGCGGTCAATGGCAGGTGCTCGACTACGGGGAACTTATGGAGACGCACGAGCTGTTCAGTCCACTAAAACGGCTGGGCAAGGCCCGCCTAACGTTTACCCAGCTGGCCAGGAAGATGGGTCAGGAGATGGCCCAAAGCCTGAGGCTCAATCTCCCCGACTACGCCTCAAATTTACGCGTGCTCAACTCAGATATACGAAAGTCCAAGACGTCCATAAGCGACCTCGATAACATGGTGGAGTTTCACTTGAAGCGCACACCCCAGGGGACGATCTGAAAACATGCTTAAATGGCTAAACACTGGTCAGGATAAAAACGTAAAACCTTTTAAAAGTAAAAGCTGGAAAACCAAAGTTAAATGTGATTTATAGAAAGGAGTTTATTGCTTACCTATAAATTTAGTTGCAAATAATCTTTTGGTGATATTTGTTAATGTATTTCCTCTTTTAGTTGTTCTTTATATACTTCTTTTAACTTCAACTTTTTTTAACATTTTTAATATTTTTTTTTATAAAGCCCTAACCTAATTTCAAACCCCCTTTATCAGCGACAAATAACTATTGGAATCACCAGCTTTTACCATAAAGGAAATACATCTTTTATCAGTGTTTTTTTAGTTGTAAGACACTCGCTAAGGTTGCGCTCTTATCTAGTTCAGTTCTAAACACAACAACAACAACAAAACGTGTGCTGTATTTAGTTTTTAGTTTAAAAAATAACTTACCTTAATAACTGCAACGAAACGCTTTTTCAAAACGGTTGAAACGCGTCTTCATCTCGACTGAAGTCATTTAAGAGAACCTAAAATCTAGTTATAAGATCCTGCTCATACTTACACGTGCGATTATCTCGTACATACACTTTTGAATATTCGGGATATCGATTTGACTATTGACTCTACTATTAGTTAGCAACACATTTCAATATACGATACTAGTAATTTCAGTATCAAATTAGTTAGTTGCGTGAAAAATATACAAGTTTAATAATCAAACATAAGTCCTACTTTATATATGATATATGATATTAAAAGAAAATATTTTGCCAGTACAAGTCCTAAAATAAAATGCTGGCTCAAATACAAGACAACCTAACTATGATAAAGAAAAGTGTCTTAATTTCTAGCCGGCCTCTCGGTCTCTTGAGGTCGGCTGCCGCTGGAGAAGTCCGTGGCAGTACTCTCCCTGGTTTTGGTGCTGCAAAAGTTACCGAATAAATGATGTAAATGAGATAGCTCCTGATTAGACCTTGCAACCCACCAGTTGGTAATTGAGTTGATCATATCCATGTTGCAGAATGTGGCCAGGAAAACGATCATTCCTTGACTGCAGTTTATAATGTCATTAATCGTTGATACGAATTCGAGAACACGTTCCATATCGCATATATAGGAAATGATTTCCAGGAACCAGCTGACGCCCATAATCATAAACAAGCGTAGATAGACCCGATAACTGGAAATATATATAGTATGGCCACATTATGTGATATTGCTTTATCCGGAAAGTGTTTAATTATAGCCTACTTGGCACGGTTCCTGGTTTTCTTTTGCTGTGCGATCCGACTTAGCTCTTTCTGATTGCTTTTGTTCTCCCTATAAATATACCGGGATGTAAGGCAGAACATGGCACAGTTAAGCACTATCAGGATCGCGATTGGGGAGTAAAAATAAATCATAGCCGACCAGTTATTCGCTGAAAAGAAGGGAGTTACAGAAACTGTTTGATTCCTAATTAAATACTTACTGTTTACCCAGCAGGAAAATTTTCCCACACCTGGAGTGTAAGGATTATTACTATCAAACTTTACAAATGCATCTACCAGCATTATGAAAATGGTCATGGTGCTGGCAGTGATCCAAACGAAAGCGTTATATTTAAAGAGGGTACTGCGGCCGTTGTTGTAAAAGTTCTTAACCCGACGCATCGATAATCTTCTCCATATATCGAAGCTGATGACTGAGAGCCACATGAAAGTGGATATTACAAAGAAGTAACCAGCATAGCCTAAATCCAATTGAATATTAAAGTAAGTATTTTGGGAATATTTGTTTGGCTTACCAATAATTAGGCATAAAGTCTTACTATCAAATGTATCAAACATGCTCAGAACATTCAGCAAGAAGGTTAAATTCAGGCAAATAAAGTATAGATTACAGACTCGGCCATGAAGGGATCGGAATTTCGGCATCCACAAGTAGGCCAAGATCGTCAAAGACATAAAGAAGATTGAACACAACTTGACTGAAAGAAGAAAATACATCGAAAAGTGCTCTTTATCTGTGCCATAACCCACCATATGCTGTTGCCAGAGGCGGATCCTTAATGCAGTTAAAAGCCGTAAGGATGGTGTAGTTTTTCCCAGTACTCGACGCACTCGGCTGCAGACAATATTGCCGCTTGGAGAGATGTATGGCGTCAAAGTGCCGGTAAAGGGTTCCATTCTGCAAGGTATATACACTCTTAATCAGAAGTTCTTTACCTTAATATTTAGTTACTTCAAATAGAGTCCACTCATCATCCTTTTTCTGTTCCGCGTCTAGTGAATACAGGTTCTTGCATGGAAGTGGTAGTTCGTCCTGGACAATCATTTCATTTAGAATGTGTTTCTGCAGCACGGTTCTTCCGTCGTTTAGAGTAACATTTATATATTCATAGGTCAGAGTCGCGTTCATATGACTGGAGCACTCTTTGTAAACAGCACCTTCCATCATCTTTTTGCGATGACAACAGAAACGAATACACGTTTTTAGCTTGCACACACATCCTCTCATATGCTTGGGAACTGGATCTTTGCCCCCATCGGAGTTAATCACGTAGTCATACTCGCCCGTTAGGTGAGCAGGAATGTCTACGTTTTTATATCTATAAAAACCCTTGCTAAAACTATCAGTTATGTTGACAGTATCAAAGAAATCACAGTTCGGAATTCCATCGCCTTGAATGCCTGTCACAAGGATGCTCGATATAAATGCGGCTAGTATATAGTTGAACATCCTTAATTCTGAACGTGTGGCTTGTACAGCCGCTCGACCAATAATAATGCAAAAACTGACCGGCACCATATAATAAAACCAAGCTTTATCAACTTTATGATTCCCTGGGGAATACTGTGAAACGGTAATCTTGTGCTGGAAGTTAAGAAAAAAAATTAAAATCTGCAGGCACATTTCCTTTTAAAATTTCTTAAAACATTTATCTTAAAATCAAAGTACGAAAAAGGGAAAAACCATTGGCATGTCCTACAATATCGTTTCCGTTTTTCCAAATTTTCTAAGAATTTTTAATATTTGACTAATATGTGCACTTTCCTGAAATTATACAACTTTTAAGTACGAGTTGATAAGGTAATTTTATTGCTCCCTCAAGGCAAAATTTATAAATAATATATAGTTCTTTAATCAGCCGTAAAACAATACCTATAGGAACAACTTTATTTAACTTATTTTATGCTTTCACTTGGTTAAGCTCCGATGACACAATTCACTTTAAAGCAGCAGTTAATATAGTTATTTAAGAAAAGAAATATATATTTATATATAACATTCGTTTTTAATTTCCTTGCTGCATCAGTGGACAGTCCTGTGTCATGTTACACGATTCCAACTCAATGCCAGTCGTCTTTTTTCCTAATATCCTAAACATAATATTTTATTTGTAATAACTTAACAATTCTTTAATTATTCAATGCAAGGGCTTACCTATCACGTATGTCTCTGAGCAACTCCTTGTTGCAAATTGTTACCAAAAATATGATGATGCCCTGACTGCAGTTTATAATTTCATTTACTGTGATCAAAGGCTTCCATATGTGTTCCACTTCACAGATAAACGCAACGATTTCCAATAACCAAGATCCACCCATAATGATGAACAAATAGAGATACAGGCCAAAGCTGGAATAACGCCGAAAACATTAAAATAAATAAATCATAAAGTGCCAAGTAGAAATCAATACAGAAATTCAATTTAATATAATTTTTTGATTTCTAAGAAATAAAAGCCTCGGTTTTGAATGACCTCTTAACCTTAACAAGAGCTAGGGGATTGCTCTTGTTCCATAGAAATTATAATAGAGATAAAAATTTGCATTAAATATATATTTATAAACTATTTAAAAAAGAAAAGGACATACTTAGCTCTGTTTCTTGAACGCTGCTTCTCTTCAAATTTACTGATCACTTTTGTCATGCTCTCCTGGTGAATATGCCGACTCGTCAAAATGTACATGATTATGTTAAAGAATATAAGGATGGCGATCGGTAAATAAAAATATACCATTCCCGACCAGCTGTCAGCTGAAAACACAGAAAACAATATCTAAGTTCTGTTGAAATCAAATAAAGAGACGATTATCTTACTACTGATCCAGCAGGAATACATGCCCACGCCAGGTAGTAAGGCGTCTTTGCTAAATTCCACCAACTGATCGACCAAGTATATGACCAATGTTAAGATGCTAGCTGTGCTCCAAGCGATGAGATTGTACATAAGGAACATTGACCGATTGCTCCTTTGCAATTTTTGGGTATAGATCAGGCCGAAATGTCGCCAAACATCGAAACTGATGGCGGAAAGCCAGAGAAAGGTGGCCATGGCCATAAAGTAACCAACGTAACCTGAGATAAAGATTACTTTTAGTTTCAGTCATTATTTCTGGAGATAAATCTTTGAAACTTACCAGTAAGACGGCACAAGATATTGTTCTCCTCAGCTAATCCAAACATACTGATGACATTCAACACAAACGTTATCATGAGGCAGGCGAAGTAGAGGACAGAACACATTCCATGCAGGCAATGGAATCTTGGCAGCCACAAATATATGGCAATTGTTATGGCCAGAAATGCCACGGATGCTAACTTGACTAATAAACAGAAATCATTAGAAAATGTGAACTATCTTTAAATCCCCACAAGACCTACCATAAGCCATGGTCAGCGGTGGCTCAATAATGCAGTTATATGGCACCAGCTTGTAGGTTGTACGAATATCCGACATCTGAGGTTGCAGACAATAGTCCTGCTTAGAGAGAAAAGCCTTATCGTAATGACGGAGCAATGTTCCATTCTGGAAAACATTTCAGTTTAGGTATTAATCTAAAAACAAATTTAAATAACAGAACCAACCTCGAATAGAGTCCACTGATCGTCAGCGGAGAGCTCCGCATTTAGGGAATAATGGTCCCGACATGGCAAAGGAAGTTCCTGCTGCAGTACGATATCCTCGAGAATGTGCCTCTTCACCACAGTTCCATCCTTTCGTGTCACATCCAGTGTGTAATCATAGCTGAGAGTCTCGTTTATATAGTCCGCGGAGCACCCGCTGCCATCACTGCCCATTAGCTTTTTGGAATGGCAACAAAGGCGTATACATAGCCTTAATTTGCACACACATCCACGGATGTGCTTGGTAACAGGTTTTCTCTCTCCATTGTATGTGATCTCGTAGTCATATTCTCCTGTCAGATGGGCAGGAACAATGAGGTCCTCATACATATAAGATCCATTCTCAAACTTGAAGCCACTCTTGAGATCAACAGTATCAAAATAATCACAATCCGAAATATCCGCTTTGATGCCAGCCAACAGAAAGCCGCAACAAAGTGCAAATAAACAAAGAGATTCCTTCATTTCGCCGGTATATTTTAGCTCGCTAAATTTTTTCCTTCTTCCTCGCTTGGCTGTCGGATGAGCACTGATATGCGAAACGCTTCTACGCATTCGCCGAAATTTTAACAACCATGAGGTCAATGCAATTTCCTGGAAAGATTGTCAAAGATATAATGTAGACAAGTTAACCCTCTACCACATTAGTATAAAAATTATTCAGAAAACAAATTTATTTTTGATAATATGTATGTATTTTTGGTTAATGATTTTTTCATAAAACAGCCCATTCTTCAATAAAATTTAATTTCGTTTTTAAAGAAACCTTAATACTCTTTTTCAATAAAAATACTTATCAGCGATAAAAGGGTTTTTTGTAGAGAAATTTTAAATAAAAGTTCAGAACCAAAAAACTCTCTCCTTCATCATCATCAGCTTGAAACTAAAATGATAGAAACTTAAGATAAGGCAATCCCAAAAATTGCAAACAATTTAAGTCATATATGTCTCTGTATGCGTTAGAGGGTTAAGATACATATTGACAATTGGTTGGAACACATTCGCAACGCCCAACATTAAAATTCGACTAATTGTATCATTTTAAAAAACAATAATAAAATTATTCATCATAATCGCTGACTCATCGGTTCAGCAAACACATCTATATATTTCGGAGCGAGCTCTAAATGTTAATTATAATTTTAAGTATTGATTTTTTTTCTCCAAGTGATATAATAAATATAAAATACAATTCTGGCAAAAACGAGAAGCTGTTTCAATTTTCGGAATTTTTTATTACTTCTGTACGAGTTTCTGTCTCCATTGTACTTGATCTGGAAGTCATATTTTCCTGCCAGATGGGCAGAAACAATGAGATCCTCCAACACATACGATACATTCTGGAATTGGAAGCCACGCTTTACATTCACAGTATCGAAAAAATCATAAAATGAGTAACAAAAAAAATTAGTTTGGGTAAACAGTGTACAAAATAAATAAATAAATAAAATTAGTTTGGACTGATTTCGCCGGTGTACCTTAGCTCCGAAAATTTTGTTAACTTACTTGCTTGGCTGTGCCGTGAGCACTGATACTAAAAACATGTATTCATACCCCTTAAATATTTATGGCAAAAAACAAGTTGGAGATACCCGGTACCCGGGCAAAAGCAAATATTTAAAATTTAAAACAAATATGTTTGTTAACTAAACTAAATAGGACTAATTTAATTAAACAAGCAAAACAAAAATAAAATGAATCATCATAATGTCTAACTCCGTAGGTAAATAGAAACGTCGAAACTTCTAGGGCTAAGTCTTATAGTCTATGAGGACAAACGACGAGCCAGATCCTAAACTTAACATTTTTATGTCAATTTTAACTCTCTATTTGGTTATCCAAGTACACAGGCAATTATACAAAAGTGGTTTTAATTTTCGGACATTTTTTATTACATCTGTATACATTTATAAAATATATTAAACAGTAACATAGTTGTATATTAACAGTACCGTACACAGTAGAAGTAATCGTACACATTAATAAGAGTCATAAAACATTCATAATCTATATCTTTGTGCTATATCAACTTTCAGTTTCAGCCGCACATGAAGCTTAGCTTGCCAAACAGGATTTTATGGAAACAGGTGACGACATACAGAAAGATCTTGGAAATTGCATTTAATTGTTGAATAACAAGAACACAAAGAAACAATCAACTTAGGTGTTAGACAGTAGCAATAATAATAATAATAGTAATAGTAGTAATAATAATAATAATAATAGTTGCTATATCCGCATTTCGAGAATGAAACGTGGTACACATTTTCTTGAATAGAAAAGTTTTTGGATTTTTTTCAAATTTTGTTTTTTTTATGTATTTTGTTTTTGTTTTTTTTTTCACGTGTTAACCAACCAACTTAAAATAATTTGTCACTAAAATACAACTTAAACAAAGGACAATTTGCTTGCAAATAGTATTTACACATAGAATTTAAAGTAATTTGTTTTTTGATTTGTTTTTCCTCCCATTTTGTTGTTTGTTTTGTTTACGTCTTCATACAAGTTCTCTGACTAGTGGTTTACTATATATATATATATGGTATTTATCAATATATCTTCTTGTGTATATATATTTTTACTATATATGCCTGACCCGGGGGATCAGTTTGCATCATTAGACTACCTGATTTGAAACCACAACACTTATTTAATTGCAAAAACGTTAAACCTCTAAAAAATACATTTAATTCACATTTAGTTTTGTTTTAAAATCCATTAGATTTCTTTTTACGTGGGACTGACTCTTGGCATCATATACACATACATATATGTTTGGTTTTATTTTATAATAGACATTTATGCTTTGTTCAAAAATAGTTAACCAGCAGAACAAATTGTTTGCTGCTCTCATCATGTTCTTTGTTCGGTTTATTAAACCAATTCAGAAATATTAAAGCCGGGCGCTTCTAAAATCTCCAGAGACTTGAGGTCTACTCTTCTGGCGTCTAAAAGTATGCTGTGCTGAATTTCGTTAATTTGTTCCTACTTTTCAAGCTTTTTAGGGTTCTATAAATAATTACAAACGTTTATTTTACACTTTTTAAGTATTTCTTGGCTTGGAACAAGTTTTAAACTTTAGTTAACCCACAATCTTTCTATTTGTTAAGCTTTTCCACATCCCTAGAGCTATCAGAAGCACCCCCAATGAATTCACTTTCTCTTTTAAAATTGGGCGCAGATGCCGCTTAGTGTTTTTGTTTTGAGATTAATCATTTGATGATTATTCACAGAAGTACTGAGGTAGAGTTGTTCCATCTGCCGACCCGTCGCCCTTTTACTTGCTCTTCCTATCCTACCAACTCTGGTTCATGGCCTGCTCCATCTTGGCCTTGGCCACCGCTGCTGCAGCCACTGCTGCCGCTTGGGCTGCCGCTGAACTTGTGGACAGAGAAATCCCCGCTCCGGCAGGTTGTTGCTGCTTTCCAGCTGCCACGGCAGCAGCAGCTGCAGCGGCTGCCAACAGCGAGGCGGACGGGGTGCTGGGCATAAAGTTCACATTGATGTTGATGGGATGCACCACCGGCATGCTTGTGAAGCTCTTCTCCAGCAGATCCATGCCATTCAGGTACGGCACCAGCGCATTGTAGTCAACGTTGAGGGGCACATAGTAGTTGCCCTGGCCATGAAGGGCGAATATGGGCACTGTGAAGGAGTGCCTCGGCGGCAGCGGAGCCGTGGTGCTGCTGGGAGTGCTCAGCTGGGCTCCGGCAGCCGCCACTGCACTCAGCTTGGCCAGGAGCGGACTGGAGTTGGAGTTTCCGTTATGCAACTCGGACTTAATGTCCTTGATGTCGCTGAAGTTGAACGAGGGCGAGGGCTTGTCCAGCCGAGCGGGATTCGCATTCGTGCCGCTGGCCTCGGTGTGCACCTCCAGCGGTATCTCACCATTGGCCGCCGCCTCGGCCAGCTTTCGTTTCTTGGCCATAATGGGGGCTATCTCCGGCTCCGTGCCGTCCTTCGAGTGCTCCGAATGTGCCTGCATGTGCGAGTGATCGCTCTGCAGGTGAGCAGCCACTGGACAATGTTCGCTACTCGTCTCCTCGTCGTGCAGTTCGTGGACGAAGCGCTCCTTAATGTGGTTCTTGTACTTGTAGTTGTTGTTGTGCTCCACCTCGTGCGACGACTCCGAGTAGTTGCGCATCCGCACGGACAGCAGGCTGTCCTGGGTGTGGTGGCTGTGGGCCAGATGGGGATGCTGCTGCAGCAGCAGATCTCTGGGCGGCGGCGAGTGCATGTTTGAGGTGTCTGTATGGAGGATCGGTTCCCGCGACGACTCGAAATCGTGGTGGCTGCTGTCCGTGTTGTGGTGATGATGGTGATGGGGGGCTGTGGATGTGATCACGGGCGCCTGGTGGGGCTGTTGATGGGCAGCCAGTGGGGTAACCTTAGGCGCCGGCGGGCAGGTGGTGGAGCTAGCCGCATTGCTGCTGCTGTTGCTGCCACTGCTGTTGCTGTTATTGTTGTTGTTGTTGCCACCGGCCACAGCACCGGCACCGCTTCCCGTGGAATTACTGGGCACATTGTCGCCTGCTAAAGAGGCTCCACCATTGGCAGCTCCATTGGTCAGCGGCACCTTGGTCTCTAGAGCACCGTTCGAGCTGCCATTGGCCACAGCAACGGCAGCGGCTGCTGCTGCTGCCGCCGCCTGCTGGCTTCTCTGCAGCTGGTTGAGATGATTGCGGAAGCTCAGATCTTTGACGTCGTTGTGATCCTGGCTGTGCTCCACATCCGAGGCCGAGGCAGCGCCCAGCATGTCGCGCAGGTGGCACAACGGTGGATGGTACGCCTGGTGCGGGCTGCCACTCGAGGCACTCACGTTATCCGGCATGTGGCAGCTGCGCGTTGACTTATAGCAGTCCGCTGGAGGGAAAAGAATAAGAATTAGCTAATTGATTCATTCAGTTAAAGTGCTAGAGGACTCACTCTTGAACATCTCATCGATGTGCTCCTGCAGGCGACCCAACAGACGGTGGCAAAAGTCCTGCATGTGGACGTCATACAGGAACTTGGCCGCCTCCTTCATGCAGTCCATGTAGCCACTCCGGTAGTCGCTCTCCTTCTGCTGGCACTCGCTCTGCAGGTGCTTCAGGTGTCGAATGGCCATCTCGATGATCTCCGTCTTTTCGATGCGGCCACGGCCTTTGCGCTGATACTGCGGCGGGATGAGGCGGGATAGATCCGCCAGGCAGGAGTTCATGCGATCCCGTCTCCGCTTCTCGATAATGCGATGGGAGAGCGGATCTTGCTATGGATAAGAAAGTTGTAAGTTTTGGTTAGTGACGTTTACGAAGGGGTGCTGGGTAGATCCCATTGTGAAGGGTTTTCTTGGGCTTTTTACGACCCCTAAACCTAAATGATTGTTCTGCTGAGAGGCGTTTTTCTTTTGCTATTTCATTTTACTTTATTTTTCGCTAATTTCGTTTCTCTTTTTTTTCGCTTTATTATCATTCTTTCATCAATTTCGGCTAACAATAAAAAAAGGGTCAAAAGTGTTGGCTGCGTCGATCGATGGCGGAGGGTGGCGGCATCATGGCTCAAGGTCATTGCTCGTGTGTGTAGTGGGTGGTGGTGGTGGTTGGTGGGGTGAGAGTGTGTGATAGCTAGTGGGCGTGGGCATCATCATCCTTGCGCTGCTCTAACGCTCTTTTGATCCTTTGATCTTGTCTCAGTGCTCGTATTTTTATTTTTCATTTATTCAATTAATTCGAAATTCGAAAATATATGTGATCGCGAGTTGTTTTTTGTTTTGTTTTTTTTTCGCTCTCTAAAATTGTAATATTTACCCTCGATGTCTTATTACGTCTTCCGGTGGCATATTCAGCATCGTCCTCGCTGTATGCCGTGGCGGATGTTGAAAAATTTAAACTAGATTCTGTGCAATAAGGAAAACTGGAGACAGCTGCTTCGCTATAATTCGTTTCGATATGCAAAAAGAAGTGGGAAGGATAAAGAAACACAGATAAGTCCAAATCTTGTTCAAAAATGTTTTTATATTATTTGTTGTTGTTGTTTTTTTTTAATCAGATTTTCGTTTTTGTTCAGATTTTTGTTTGTTTTTAGTAATGCATTTATTAGGCGCATAACTTAGCCTGACTTAGGAGTAGTAACTAAAACTAATTAACCTAAGATTAATAGTTAAAGGCGTTTAAAACTAATTGGTTTTTTTGATTTTATTTATTCGGTTATTCAAAAACGTTTGTAAAATAAATTAAGGCTGCAATGGAACAGAAAGAACAAAGGATTAAAACATCATTGAAGGTTCAGCCAAATCAATCAGTGAGTGCATCTCAAGGAGCTCTCTCCCTCAGCTAGCTGGGTTTTTGGGCCGAGTGGTCGGTCGCTTTTGGCTAAAATCAAACGAGCGTTTTGTTTGGTTTGTGTTGTAGTAAAACGGGGTGCAAAGGCCTTAAATTACGATTAGCATACGATACGTAGTTCCAGGAAGGTTCCTTATGTCCAGGAAGTTAGATACTTCTATCACATTAAACACAAGCACAAGATACAAAAAAAATATTTATAATAATCGGGTGTGGATCTCTCTTTAGGTTAACATTTTATAATAACCAAAATACTATTAAAAAAATGAATATTTAGGTCTTAAATCATTTTAATTATATTAAAATATATTCTGAATAAAACCCATCAATCACACTCTGCGTAAAACCATTTTTACTGGCATAAACCATTTGATTCGAAAATTTATTTCAAGAACTTGCCCCGCCAGATGCCACACGTTTTTCATACATGTGTACTCCATATACACATACATCCCTCTATATATCGGGCCATCTAATTTAAGACTCTACACGTTTTTATTGCCATGTGCCAACAAAAATATAATAAAAAGCTGAGCGCAAAAACTTGAACAACATTTTTGTAAAGCAGCAACAAAAAAAATCCCAGAAAATTGGTTGCCAAGCGCCGCAGCAGAGAAAATATCATAGAGTAAACTATGCACACACAGAAAAAGAACATCCTACACGATTCTACATTTAACAGATCCATTGAATGCCAATTTCTCGAACCAAAACAAAACCACACACTCACACCCATCATAACGACGGTAAGAGGGCCAAGAGAAACGGCTCGAAAGCGCTAGAAACCAAAATAAAATAAAGTGGCCTGCTGCTGCTCGTAATAATAAGTGTCATGGCTCTGGGCGATAAGCGGGGCGACAACAAACAAATCATATACTATATATGTATATGCGTTATTTATCCGTCTATATAGTATACATGGCGAGAGATACCAGAACGCACCAGTCCCCGGCGCCTAGAACTTGTTTATCCGATTTAAATCGACATGGCCACGCCCCTTCACCCGAAAAAAGGCGTCAGCAACTTGTTTTCATCTCAACGTTTAGCACAATTTGCTGAATTCGATTTGTAAACCGTGGCCAATTATCGGTCCACCAGCTCTTCAAGTCGCTGGCTCACACTGCGTATGAGTAATGCAAACACAAAAGCGATTTAAAACTGGGCGTGGCTCATCATCATCATTGCCTTGGATGAATGCAGGTTGACAACTGCACTTGGGACAATATTTATCGATGATTTAGATACAGAGAGAGAGAGGGAGTTCGGAAAGGGTAGGTAGGGAAAACAACCAAAAGTTTGAAAAATTTTTAAATGAGAAAAGGACATATTTTCCAATGGATTTTAATTTAATTCAATTTGTTTCCTAGAATTTTATTTGCTTTTATTAGTAATATAGTTGAAATCTATTAATTTTAATGAGTTTTTAGGTGAACTACATATATTGTTTTATTAAAATTACTGCTACTCTTGATGTCAATACTATTCATTAAAATATAAAAAAAAAAGATCAACATCCCTATGATAGACTATATTTAAACAAATCTGAAAGACACAAAGGTAATTAATTGATCTAAAAATTAATTTTACATAAATCTCCCCCCATTGTTCTTCGTCATACAATTTAATTGGGTTCATCAGTTTGTTGTCTTGTTTAATTTTGGGGGGCTGCGCCATCGGGAAATCGCATTTCAAACAATCCCGTGAACAGGGCGTGTACTCATTGGCGCACTCTACATTATTGGCCAAAAGAGCAGAGTCTGAGAACAACGTCAGTCCGCGAGAATCACTCGCTTGATTCATGAGAAAATGTGGACTAAGTACCCCCAAAAGTTGCCCCGAAATTCCCAAAGTTGGCAAGATGCCGCCACCCCCAACACACAAAAAGATGGCGATGGCGCTGGCCCAGTGAAATGGCTTGCGTTTTGTTTACGTTCTCAGCCGTTTTTGTCATCGCACTATTAAGTAATTGGCACAGAAAGACAAGTACGCCAAATACGAGGGCGAGATCCACAGGTAGTCCGCGACCCTGCACCGATGACGACAGCTCCGATCAGTCGCCGTGGGTTGCCAAAGGCATGGACAGCATTCCCCGATCCGGATCCTACATTACGTAGAGAGAGAGTGTACCGCTTCTGGCACGTTTGTCTACGCATGAGTCGGTGATAATTGGCCCGTAGTAATGTATAATATAGTTTGCACACGCTCGCTTGTGATATCTCTGAACTTGGTTCATTGATATTCGAGTCTAATCATTTCCTGTCCTTATCGCGGGTAGTTAAACCCTAAAATGATAAGATTGCAGAACAACACGTGACGTCCTTTCTATTATGTTATTTTTCTGTTTTTTTTTTCCTGCCATTATTGTGGTCATTTCGAGTGCCATAAATAGTAGAGCAAACTGATATAAGCCAAATACAACTTGTTCTTGGCGGTTCACTTAATCTGATGGAATTGATGGCGGGAAATTCCCAGGAATTACACACCAAAACAAGCTGTTAAGATTACTAAGTAATCCCCCTCTTCCTCAGAGATGTGCTACAATGACAATGCTTTGGGACAGTCATATCTTGATGACCGAAAAATCCAAAGTTAATCAACAGCCAAGTGTCATTCACTGTTGACTCACGAAGGTGTGATTCATGTCGATGCTAACAGCATAACAATGACCATATATGGCAGAGAAAATGATCAAAACTCAATCTATTTAATACTATTAAAGAAATATAGGTAAAGTTACAGAAAAGGTAAGGAAATTACCAATATTTTAGGCTCAGAATTCTATTAGCTTAAAAATATTTATCATGTTTTTAGGATTATGTCTCATAAAAATCTAAATTCTAGTGCTAATAAGAATCATTTCTCGCTGTGTAATTATTTACACAACCCAGATGTTAACGGTGGACATTCAATGCCAACAGTTTCCGCCGCCAAACTGTGTCACAAAAATTTCCATATCGACATTGGGCAATGGAAATGCGCTGCTTCTGTCTCAGATTTTGAATTGTGAAATCTCCGAGGGCAGGCATGAGCGGAAAACAACCGAGACAAGTGATGACGCCAAAGGCGAGCAGAGAAAGACAACAAAAAATAAATCAAAATAAATAGAATGCTCTCTGTGTGTGTCTAATTAACAAAGTGGGCGGGTCTGGGGCTGGACTGGTCTGGTTCTCGCCTGATCGTCGACCTTGAATGCTGCGCTTGGCTGATAAGATTTATCACGAATATATAGCCCAGCTAGATTAGCGCCAATTACGCTTGAAATGTTGCATCTGTACGGTCAGGTGAGCGATGCGCCATCACGTGAGATTCCGTCGACTGGAACTGAAACTAAAACTGGAACTGAAATTGCCGAACAGCTCATAAATATTCAGATAAATACAGACGAAAACAGACGGCAAAACTACGTTTCGTCGGGCACGTGATATAATTGTTATTGGCCAAAGTGCAAAGACCAGAAAAATGTGAGCGCCGAAAAATTGCAGCACCCAGCGCAATTCGATTCGCAGCAATTTCAGACTTTACCCACACAAACGTGTGCACGTGCCGGATGCCTTGGTCGGCAACAGGGTTTACGGGTTGGATTCGGTTCGGGAATGGAAATGGGAATGGGAATCGAGGAACTGAAAATGGAAACGAAATTGCGGTGGCGAGGGCAATAGTCCGTACCCCAGCAAATGGCTCTCTGGCGTGCTGTCTAAGCGAAAAACAATTCAGTGCGAGTATAAGCAGATACATGTGTGTATATATATGCAAAAGATACAGATACACAGATACAAATACGAGGTTTTACGCACACAATTGTTGGAACCATCGAATTTTCAAGATTCACTGGAAATTTGCAAATGGAAATCTCGTAGCTTCGAGCGATGAGATAAAGCTGTCTTTGTTTCAAGGAAAGTGAATGACAAATGAGGGTATACAGCCACAGTTGAGTCTGGCTTATGAAATCCTCACACAAAGCTTTCAATGTTGGCGAATAGCTTAGAAATTGGACATAAAACTATCTATTTTTAGACCTCTTTCACATGAGAACTGATAAATATTAATGACAAATAGTTAGGAGTAGGAAAATATATAAGCAAAGACTCACTATAACCTTTTTAACAACTATTCTATGCAAATCATTCACAAAAACTATTCAATAATATAAGTAAGAGCTCCAAAACGAACTGTTTACTTTTATTACCCTGTTTAACATATGCAAATGTTTACTAAAAATGGGTTTTCCCCACGTACGCTCCAAATTCCAACGCAAATTGTACATCCCAGATCTGCACTCACACTTACTATCCCCCATCGGAACCATTTGCATTTTCCCCGGACCAACCTCATCCGCATTCCCCAGATGAAATGAATGAACAGCACCGCACTCTCGCCATAACTAGGTCAAAAGACACTCAAATCCATCTATTTAAATCGTTTAGCGGCAATCAAATGCAGTGGTCATGAGTCACCAACGCCACCATCCACGGACCCCGCCAAAAAGCATCGAGCGGAGTGCATTAATCACAGCAGTCACGAAAATCTACCACATACCCGTACCTATATATATATATACTATACGAATTTCACAATATCTGCAGCACGTTTCACAGGGGTTACAAGGGGGCTTTCAGAGGGGGGTCAGCTTGGCATGGAACGTGAACGTTGCAGGGTCTACGTGCCCGCCTCTCAAATGCCAATGGACGTCGAACCGAGCGGACGATGACGATGGGCGAAGACGATAAGAAGACCGGCGACGGAACGGATCGATGCGGATCGTATCGGATCGAGATCGAGATCGGTTCGGGGTACGTCCCGGACACAGGCGGATATATACATGTGTATCTGTCCATATAATTTATAACACTCTCCGTTCCTCTGGCTATTTATAGCCTGCAGCATGCGTTTGTTGTTTGTTTTGTTGATAAACACGATATACGATAAATATACATATATTGTATCGAAAAAGTGAAAGAATTATAAACAACTGTGTTGATATGGGAATTTTGACAATTAATTAGTAAATATTGTTGTTTTTTAGAATTTATTTTCAGGGTATTCACCTTTGTTAAGTACATTTCAATTTAAGCAAATAAATTAATTGCAAAGTGACACTTGGAATTCTATTTTGTCACAAGACGCGTATTTATTACCGATTTTTCACTACATTTTCCTTGTTAACTCTTCCATATCCTTGTTGGTTTTTTTGACGTGTTGTCTTGCTGAACATCTGTGAGTTGCTAAGCCTACAGGGAGTCCGTTTTGGATCCATGTAACACAGACGTAGCCAGCAAACAAACACACTTTCTCAGAGTTCTCAGGCCGGTGCAGTAGTTGGAGCTTGTTGAGTTTCCATTGGATTTTTCCACCGTAAATAACACTAATCACTGGGTCAGGGTCTTTAGATCGTTTGTAGGCGTCGTTGACAAGATCCCGAAATCGAAAACAACGAGAGACAGCTGAGTATTAAATGGGGTTGGGGAGTATATTATTATTTTTTTGTTTTGTTTTCCATTCGGGGGGGCTTAGCAACTGTCTCGTCGTGCAACAAACCCGAGATCTCACTGACGCTTGACAACTCTGGACACTTGATGGATACACATGGGGGCTATAGATATAGATAGAGAGACACTATACTTTCCGAGGGCGATTGTGCGTCACGCCCGCTTTGCTTTTTATCGCGTGTTTGCTTATCTCTATAGATATTTGTGTGGGTTTTCTCTCGGTTATTTTTTTATACTTTGGTGTTGATTAAGATGGCAGCGCGTAATGCAAATTATAAACACTTCAGCGGGGACGAAGACGCGTGTTTACCCCAAGTGCCTTTTGATAAGGCAACCCAACCGCAGGGGCAAACCAAAATTTATAATGTTTATTCTATTTTTTGTCGTTTAATCACGCGTGCAAAGATTAAATTCATACCGAACCGATCGTTTAAAAACGTATTTAACCTGTTTGGCTCATTAATTTTAAGTTTCCAAGCTAATTATAGCGACTAGACGGCACACGTGACGTATACGTAATAATGACCACTCATACGCCATGGGTAACTTTCCCCTCAATCACAGTTGAAACCCAAAAAAAAACTAACTGGAAAAAACCCGACCCGAACCGAATCGAATCGAAAACCCCAACGAAAACAAAAGCTAAGGCCAATCAAATTCGGCTGCATATTTGATGAGCGGTTCATTCGATTAGCCCTTGTATATTTATAGAGGAAAACGCTCCCAGGAGCCGTGGTGGTGGTCACTGAATACAAAAATAGCCAAATACAATGCTCAATCAAAAAACACAGCAGCAGCTAGAACGGCAGAAACATGAGGGGAAACACAAAACTTGTTGACCTTCAAAAGGACACCGACTGGCACCCACAACACACACCGTCCCACGCCCTCGAAGAACCACACAGACACGTGAAAAGCACACCCATCCAACCCCCAATCGGAGGAGTTGGGAAAGGGCCTGCCACGCTGTTTGTTAACTGATATTAATAGCCACGTTTTGGCCGTTGACATTTAGAAGAGAGGATTATTTATTCCAACTCCAGCCACACCAATGCAGAAGATTAAGCCAAATTCAAGTTTAATAAAATAAATACGTTAAAATTTAAATAGAGAAGACAGAGGTTAACTTTTACTATGTCCTCAAGCACTCCTCTTAAATTATTTATAGCTGCCCCTGGGCCACACCAACGCCTTAAAGTATTTATCGCAGCTCTGACTACACCAACGCAGCTTTTTTTTGGGGTTCCACTCGGACACGTTTAAACGAAATTCAAGTTCAAAAAATTAAATTCGTTGGGAAGGTGGAAGGGGAAACCTCGCAGGGAAAATCAACGGAACATCACGTTTGGCAAGTCGTGCGTTGGCTGTTTTGTTTTTTGTTTTTCGTTATTTTTTTTTTCTTTATTTTTTTGTTTTTGGCAAACACAGAAAAATAAAGATGAAATAAAGAAAAACTAAAGCAAAAATCTCAACTAAGAATAGCCCGGCGACAGAGTCTGCCCACGTTTTCTTCGCCCGATTTTCGCGTTTGTTTTGCAAATTCAAAATTGCTTTCTAGCTCGATGGCTAAAAATACGTGGCCCACACAAAAACACATACACACACTTAAAGATCCAAAAGAGTTCCCAGTGATCCACACCCGATCCTGTCAAGCACACACGCTTCAAAAAAGATGATATAAAAGAGGCGGAGACTTAGGCTAAAACCACTAAATGCGAGTCTAAAATCTACCCTAAATTATTTAAAGCACAGAGAAAAAGCAGCACAAAATAGCCTACAATAAATAGTTAGGTTTGTATATATTAGAAATTAAAAATTGATATTTAAGGGGAATTTGATAAGGAATAAACTGCTCAAATCAAATAATATAAAATAACAATTAATCTAAAACCATTTCAGTTAAATAAAAAAAAGTAACTCAGAAATGAAGCTTACTTTGTGTTTTCTAATTATGGATTTAAATTGATTTTGTTTAGAATATTTTTTATGGATATTCTTCTTTGCTTGAGTTAACCTTTTTAAATGAAAAATTGCTCTTACACTTTGTGATATTTTTTCTCTGTGTGCTTAAGCTAAACGCGCGCAGGTGAAAGTGAGTTTTTGGGTTTTGGCTTCGATTTTGATTTCGGATTTTTATATTTGGTTTTTTATTTTTGCATTGTTTTGATTTTATTGATCATTCGACTTGCAGTCCAGCGGATCTGTGGCTGTCATACCTACCTCTCATACTTAACCGGATGTGCGGCGTGTCCGTTCGCCTCGCTCCAGTAGGGCTCCATGGTGGGACTACCGCTACCGCCGCTGCTCCTCCGCGATCCACTCCCCGATCCTCGTCGGACTCCGATTTCGCTTCTGAATCCGCTCCTGGGCAGTGTGATTGTAGGCTGCTCCTGCTGCTGCTGCGTCGCCGTCGTTTGCTGCAGTTGCGGTGGAATGGTGGAAGTGTCTGCGCTCCTTACGTCAATGCAGAAATAATTGAGAGATAAATGCCGGGGCGAGTTATGGCCGAGCAAACAGGTTGTCGATGCGGCGAAGGCAAAGGCGACGACGAAGGCGAAGGCGACTGCTGTGACTGCGGCGAATTGGATTGCAGGGCGAATTTATCTTTTTCTGCTGACTGGCGAGCCTAGGTACGTTTTTTTCTTTGTATTTCCCGGATTTGTTTCAAATTTAGAATGGCATTTCGAAGCGTGTGTTTATATTTATGTTGGAACGAGTGGAATAAGCTGATAAGTGTGGATGTTTACTCTTTCCGCTTATCAGGACGTCTCGAATGTCCGAATGTGTGTGTGTGTGTGTGGCAGCGTGTGGGCGATAACAATTGCGATAACGTCGCGTTATTTTCACCGAACCGTTTTATATTTTTTTTACTCTATTTTTGGAGCAGCAATTAAAGTGCACTTGTTGGAGCAGGCTCCCTGCGCGACTCCTCGTTCGTTGCCTTTCTCTCGCGTGAGCGGCGGTGCACAAAAACAAAGAAAACAAATAATGTCGAAAAACGTGCCCGCCTTTTGTTTTATGTATTTTCTGCAGTACAACTCGTAGTATTCCTATATTATTTTTCACCTGCCTGCTTACACGTTTTTAGATTTTATGACACACACACCGAGAGCAGAGTACACTTTTATTTGTTTTGTTAATATGCAACAACAATAACTTCCTTTCGTTTCACAGTGGAATTTTACCAGCCGCCTATATACACACAGATACAGCTGCGGATGCGAGCGGGCAACGTGCGTGTGTGCGAGTGTGTGTGTGCGTGTTTCACTATTAAAGATACAGATATATATATATCAAATTTGTTGTTGCCCCCTCCAGCTAATTTTGCTGGTTTTTTTTGTTGTATTTTATTTGCTCTCTCCCTCTTTTTTTGGATTTGGTTTGGTTATTTTTTATTATTTTTTTTTTTGCACTGTCACTGTAGCGTTTTCACCGCTTTTTTACGTCCGTTCGCGGCCCGAAGCAAAAACGAAATGAATGAATTGCCACTCGGCGAGCGGCACGAGACCCCAAAAAAAGAGCCGAACGAGCGAGAGCTTCACATTGATGACGTGCATCAGTGTTGGGCGTCCGTATAAGATACAAAGATACTGAGCAAAAATAAGCTATAATGAATAGAAAAATATACAGTTTAATAGATGAAAGTATGATGTAAAACAGCTTAGTAATCATGTTTTCAGTAATAAATTGTTCAGATATTTAATTTATTATATTTTATACACAGAAATGTTATTCATATTATACAAATTTTCTTTTTATGTGCTTATTTTTTATTAAGATTGCATTTTTTATTTACTTCTACAAGATAAGATACAAAATACAAAATGCAAGATACAATATACAATAAAAGCTATATTTAGGGCTGTGGGCTATTTGTAGCTTGTATCTATCAATCTTTTTGTATCTTTTGCCAGAAATTACCTAAGCTGGCAACACTGATGTGTCTGCCGATGACGGGAGAGAGCAACATGTGTTAGTGGGCGTGTGGGGCGCCGGGGGGTGGTGGCAGATAACACACCAGAGAGCGGCTGCGGCTGCCTCCATCTCCCACTGTGCGTGTGCCAGTGCCAGCTGTGCGGGTGTGTGTGTTATCGCATTTCGTGTGCGGCGAACGTGATTGCCACAGTGGGGCCAAATTCCATATTTTACGGTCACAAAAGTCCCCAGTGAGATTGCCGGCTCATGGGGGATTTGTAAAAGAGAGATTGCCCAATTTGTCAGATTGTTTGTTTACCTTTTTTGTTTTTAATGTTGGTGATTTTATTAGTGGAATACAAAAGAAATGAATATAAAGAAAGGAATCCTATTTGCTCGATTTTCAAATGTATAAAACTGCTGTTTAGTATTGTATTATCAATAATTTTAATTATAAAGTTTATAATATAAGCCCTAGCAGTTTTATGAAATATCCATAAATAAATCTGAGGACTCTACTTAACATTTAGAGCCAACAAGATCTCAGGAGAGCCTCCCTAAAAACGAGTTTCAACTGATTAAATTTAGTATTTTCAAAGTCACGCCTCAGACTGTCTGCCCACTTACACGACACGACCTTCGGCTGCGCGCAACGTGACCTTTTCGATCCACCCGCACCACTGTGCCGCCGATTGCCCCGTTTCGGGGGCTTGATGACTAGACGGACTCTATAACTCTGTGCTTGTACTGGTAAATTCACGGCACTTACACAACCACAACACATACAACACATAGAGACAATGCATATACATATGTATGTTAGTTGGCATTGTCGTTGTTGTTGCTAGACAGGCATAAATTAGTTGCGTGTGAATTATATTAATGAGCCCACTAAATGTACGATTCCCATAAATATGTGCAACACATGTAGATATGTATGTACATATATTCCTTGCTTTATTTTTTATTTATGTATCTTCTGGATGCGATCAAACCTCAAAGGTCCCGTTATAGTGGCTTGCCATTGTATCTGCTGCCAAAAAAAGAAAAAAAACAAAGAAAAAATATATAATAATAATAATAATAAAAAAAACCACGACGCAGAAGCTCAAGGCGGCATACAATAAAACACGTGAACGTGACAAATTCCAAAGCGAAACGGGCAAGTCAACTGGGCGGCGGCTGAGTCGAGAGAGAGCAAGCGAGAGAGTGCTCAACGAGATAGAGAGAGAGGTGAGCTGATAAAGAGCGCTTGGCAACAACAATCGGACACACACACACACGCACACTCATAGGCCGGCCGAACTACCACTCGGCCGACATTTTGTTTTTATTACAGAGCGCAACAGTGGCGGCGGCCGTTTAATAAACGAAATAATAATCATACGCAACGTTGCCCCTATCGCACTCTGGCTCTCTCTTCGTGTCTCCCTCTCTGGCACTCTGTTTTTTAATCGAGACACGTCGAAAGTGGCAAACAAAAAACAAAAAGCAACAAAAATAAAGCAAAAAAATAAATAATAACACAAAAATTCGTGGCGCATGACGTAATTTCTCACGCGAGCCGAGCGTGAATTTCTCAGCCATTCCACGCACACACACACTCTTGAAGTCGGACACACACACGCACACCAAGGCAGCGCTCAAGTTTGTTGTTGGTCACGTGTTGTTGAAATGTTTTCGCATTAACAAAACGCTGTTGTTTGTGTTCAAGTTGATTTTGGATTTTACAGTTTGCATTCCTTAAGTTAGACCATCATTTATTGAAATTAAATACAAAATATAAGAGGAATATTTAATAATAATTTTTGTATAATATTTTTTTTATTACAAATATTTTTAAAATTTTAAATAACACATTTTCAGTATATATTTCGAACAAAAAAACCTTAGATAAAAGTTTATAACTTAAGTTAATTTTTCTAATTTATTGCAAGGGCTTAATAAACTTCAATCCCCCATTTTCAGTTTATCTATAAATTTCCGGAAGATATAATTATAATTTCCAGATTTAAAGGGTTGTTTTTCAGGTATTATGGTAAAAAGTTCGCTTACAAAGTTCATCAAAGCAAAGCTCAACTGTGTTCCTTTGTGTTGGGCTTTCCAGCGTGTTGATTGTATTTAAATGGCTGTTTCAGGCTATTTTTAGCTACCCCTAAAGGTCAGTCCGTAGCCCGTAATCCGAAATCCGTGCTCCGAGCTCCGTGCACCATGATCTGCGATGACGAATGACATAAACGTGTCCAATTGGGCACTGGACTTGCATAAGACTGGGCCTGCTACTGGGACCTGGGGCCTGGGACTGGCGCTTGTTTTTGTTTTGGTTTCGGCATTTCGCTGATCTGTCTCACTCTCTCTCTCTTTCTCTCGGTTTAATTGCAGGGCGGCGGCGGCGTCGGCACGTGCAGCAGGTATCGCATTGCATGGCATTACGTATACGTAACGTGTACGCTCTGTAAATTACACATACGCCCCGGTGAAGGGCACGTGCAATAGCTACAGAAAACTGGCTCACCGTTACTCATGTGGGCCCTCCACCTTATCGCAGCTGTAATACACTTACTTGCTCACATGGTCCGGACGTTTTTTTACGGTCACGTGTTACTAATCGAAAGCGTTACGTGGTTTCAGTGAATTTCCACGTAAATGAAATGCAATGGCAATGGATTTTCATCAAGCACAGAGTGAACAGAGCTAAAGCCAAGTCGAAACGGAGTGACAGGCCCCGGCACTTGTGGATTATTTTCATGATTTCATGTTTTCCAGTAGCATGTGTGCCCCCTTATCTATACAGCTCCCCGTCTGCGTTATAGTGTTATTTTATTATTGTATTATTTTATTATTGTTTACACCCCCCGGTTGCATGGCCGTAGAATAATCACGAAAGCCACAGGAAAACCCCTCAGCAAACCCGACAGCAATTGCACTTGCCAGACCTGGTGAAACCTATTTGGAAGCCACCTTTGTTTGTTTTTCAACTGGGGAATCCAAAAACACAGTGTGTTGAGAGCTTAGGAACATTAAATGGAACGTAAACACGTTGAGTAATGAAATAGTTTCCTTTCTTCGCATTATATTTGTGACACAGCCCTAAAAACCAGTAGAATTCAAACAGTTTTTATACCCTTGCAGGGTATTATAGTTTCAGTCAGAAGTTTGCAACGCAGTGAAGGAGACATCTCCGACCCTATAAAGTATATATATTCTTGATCAGCATCAGCAGCCGAGTCGATCTAGCCATGTCCGTCTGTCCGTCTGTCCGTCTGTCTGTCCGTTTCTACGCAAACTAGTCCCTCAGTTTTAAAGCTATCTGAATGAAACGATCGGTAAAACTTTCGAAAAAAAATTATAACTTTGTCAGTTTTCATTAAAGCTCCACCAAATTTGATATTTGGCCATTAATTATTAATTAAGAATTTCGGTTTTAATTTAATGAAAATCGGACAACTATATCCTATAGCTCTCATAGGAACAATCAGGAAAATAATAAAAAAAATCATAACTTCGCTGTTTCTTAACATATTTTCATCAAATTTGAGATTTGGCCACTTAATATTCTTTCAGAATTTTAGTTTTAATTTCATGAAAATCGGCCGACTATATCCTATAGCTGCCATAGGAACAATCAGGAAAATAATAGAAAATATCCTAACTTCGCTGTTTCTCAACATATTTTCATCAAATTTGAAATTTGGCCACTTAATATTGTTTGACAATCTTAGTTTTAATTTCATGAAAATTAGACAACTATATCCTATAGCTGCCATAGGAACAATCAGGGTAATAATAAAAAAATCAGAGTTTCGCTATTTCTCAAAATATTTTAATCAAATTTGGGAATTGACCACTTATTATTATTTCAGAATTTCGACTCTAATTTTATAGTTCAATTGCAATCTGCAAGGGTATATAAACTTCGGCGAACCGAAGTTAGCTTCCTTTCTTGTTATGAGTGATTTTCTCATTAGCTTTGATATCTGATACTGGACTTAAATCTTAATTAATAGAGCTATTAACATCTATTTCACGGTTTCATATCATAACTTAAATAATACTAATCACTTGATCAAAAGCCTTATTTATAAATATTACTCAATAATAGATGCATAAATGCCGCAAACTCGCTTTAATATATTCGTTCACACGACAAAACAACAAAATAACTCAGAAACGTGTTTAGTTTAGGAATATTTTATATGAAAAACTGTTTGCACTGATTTAAATGTATCTTCTACGTTTAAAACGTATAGCAGCATTTCCTATCATATGATATAGCAGAAATCCTAAAATATAATATAAATATTAATGTTTGTATGATTTTTAACCACTGTGCCTTGAGTAACGCATCAATCGCTGATGACTACCATAAATAGTCGTGAGGCAAATCTTCGTTTTCTACTCCAACACTCGTTGGTGCAATAACGCACACCACTCCACACACCCCAACTAATTCGCACCTTTAATTTAGGACAGGTGCGAACGACATTGATGCGATCAGCAGACCAACGAAGGGCTAATCAAAAACTGGGGTGTGCTGGGTTAGGTAGAGCGTGGAGATTAGACTTTAATCGTGATCCATCTTAATTGACAGAACCAAAAATAGACCCTTTACGGAAGGCTGACTCTTAAACCAAATGAACCGCATTAACTGGCTGATATACTCTTTGCTTATCAGCTTGCGAAATTTCAATTTCAAAGTCGAGGTGAAATCAAAAAACAATAAAATGACAGCGTACGAAATGCCATATAAAATCCTGATAAGAAGCCAACTAGCTGGGAATAAAAGCGAAAATAATCTGAAATTAAACCGAAACAACAGATTCAAGTGGAACGGGTCTGAGAGCTATAATATATTTGAACACAAATTGCGATTGTTACCGCTGCTGATACTTCTATCTATCTCGCCATTGTAGCTGTGTTCCATCGGTGTTGTTGCTGTTGTTATGTAGATTAGAAATCTCGAGAAATGTTTATAAAAAGCCCCGGGGACAGACCGACAGAGCAGTGACAGGGACAGGGGCAACGACACGTGCGCCCGCAGCTGGACAAATAGAAATAAAAATACAAAAAATTATTTTACATAGACCGCGGCATTTATTCACACAAGCATACAATATATCGCTGTTTATAGGTGAATAGGAGCCGAGTCATGGAGCAAATGCATGTACAGTGCCTGGCATTAATTAGTCTCAGTCACACACTCAAAATTAATCAACAAAATCGAAATTATTCGCTTCGGAACTCCTATCTGTGAGATTCTAGGGAATTATTTGACTGCCTGTCTCATTAGCAGGAATTGACTTAACAGAATAAAAGCCAATAAAATATTAAGTGAATAGAAATCTTCAAAATATGCCTCAAAAAATATGCTATAGATAATATAAAACATTTTGTGCGTGCCAAGAAACTAGTATTATATTAGTATTAATATTAAATGGAAACATTCAATTATATTATTACGATTTTTGACCATAATTTCTGTTAATTTTAGGTACACTTTTAATTTTAAAGTAAGCTCACACATTGTTCAAAATTTTAATAATTTTTTCCCCACAAAAATTACCAACCTTACCCCACTATAGATTGATTTTTCCAAGTTAAATCTATGGATTATTTTACAACTCGTATGGAGGACGGAATGGAATTATCTTTTTAACTCACAAGCCTGCCTGCCTGCGATGAATTTCATTTGCTTTTAATTGATTTCGTGTTTGTTTACGGTTACTGGCTTTGGTTACGAGTTCTATTTTCTGCCCAGCACCTCCCGCTTATGTAAAACCCACAAATTGTTACACGTTTTGCATGCGAATGCTGCTGCTGTTGATAAATCAAGCAAAAAAAGGCAAAAGGCGGTTTTGAATTTCCTATTGGTCCTGAGATGTCAGCAACAACGACAACAGCGACAAGGTGACGCCGCCTGTAACTCTCCAAAGCCCGGACTTTGGTTCCACAGTCAGGCTTCAATGAATCGAACTCTGTTTGAAAGGGTTAATGAATTGGAAATTATATTGTCATTTAGTATTGTAAAATAATCTACTTGATTTCTTTTCATTTTAGCTTTTTTTATCATAAACATAGTATAAAATATTTCTGAGCTCTAAACAACAAGCATTTATGATTTTTAGCTTATATTAAATATAGTTTAAGTTATTATTCATAGGGCTTTTAAATCCTTTGAAAGATTGAATGCTTAAGTATATTTTTTCCAAATGTTTCAGCCATATTTTATGCCCTCTTTGGAATCATCTAAATCTTACGATCTAACTTTAAAAAATTTTCAAAATAAATACCAAAAAATCATGGTTTAAATTTTGAAAACTTCCTTTCAAAGTACTATAGTCTCACTGTATTTTGTTTGGTTTTGTTTTGTTTTCAAGCCCGACTTGGGGCTCGTAGAGGAAGTCGAGTTAATTATATGCACACTCACACACCACACACAGGCGGGAGAGATATGTGCACAGTTGCTGGGCTGTAATGGCATTTGCATTAATTGAATTTGCATGTGATACATGCTCCATGGAAAAGAGGGTTACGGGTCGGGGGTTACGCGAGATGTGCTGCTACACATATGTAGATCTACCCTCAACTTGACAAATCGTGTGCAAGAAATCGGAATAGGCAGCCTAGTGTCTCGCCGGGCAGTCTGCTCATGACATCGTCGTTCTGTTTTTGATGTTTTTGCATTTCTCCCGTGCCCCCAAAGTCCGCCTCCGCATTTAGCTGATGTAACGCCAGGGGCTAAGCACGTTACGCATACGCCATGGAGGCCGTTTTAATGGTAAGACGGCAAGAACAAACGTTTTTGCTAAAGAGCCACAACACACGAACATGCTGCAACAGCTGCCACTAGATAAAGCACTGAAAGAAAGGCTGTAAAAGGTAAAGAATAAGTGGTAAGAACAGGTAGCTTACTTTATTAATCCTTACGAAAACTGTCTTATTATTTATAACAGAAGAATTTATAGAAATTATAGTTTTACCAGTAAAGAATTGTCAGGGAATTATTTATAAATTTATAAATATAAATTTTAATTTTCTAAGACTTTGTGGCCTTTGCCTTTCATTCCATTATTTTTTGTAGCGGTGCAAGTGTTTTGTATCCATGCTTTTGCCTCTGTTGGTTACATATGCACGTGGGCGGACAAGAAATGCCATTGAAAGCTGACTTTGACGCAGTCTCTCTCGCTTCGCATTACCATCCCCATTCCCTGGAACCCAACCCTTAAACGATTGTGAAACTACGTAACAGAAACAGCGACAAACGTGCTGTGACTCCTCCTGCCCCTCCCTTGCCCCCCTCTTTTCTATGTCTGTATGTCTCCCCGATGGGTCACATTCAGGTACTTGTAGGTTACGCGTGTCCAGCTCTGGCACACAGTCAAAAAAAGGTTATAAAAGAAGGATATAACGAGAAATTAAATTAAGTTCAATCACTAAGCAGTTATTTAAATATTTAGAAAATTAAATGAATATATATAAATAATTCCTGATTATAAATTTAACATTTTTAAATAAAGCTCCAAACGTCATGGAATTTCTTTATTATTTGTTTTTTTGAAGTACTTTGATAACTTCATTGGGAACAATACAAGTTCTTATGGTAATTTTCCATAAAAATCTATCACTTATCTTGTTAGTTTAGTAAAATCACTCTAGTCGTTCAATAGAAATATTATTAATCATCTGTCAATTATTATTTACATCATTAAATTGCCATTTAATCCCCTGGGGTTCAATGCATTTCCTTTTCTTCGATAGAGGTTTTACCCACCTGTCAGAGGGTATTAAAAAAATGAAGAATTCCACAACTAAGCCTGAGTAAACTAATTTGCTTGACACTATCTCTTTGAAGGAATGTTGCCCCTTCACTGACTGCCGGAAATATTTCATGGAAATAAACAAGAAAAACTCATCAAGTATTGTCGAACTAAAAATAAAAACTGAATGTCATGGAGAATAATGATTAAATATGTTTAAAAAGATTATAAGATTATATTTCAACCAAAATATAAACTTCAATAGATTTCTTAACTTAATTAATACTTCTCTGAATAAAAGCTATTATAATAAATATTTTAAAGGTCACTAGCTTTTAGTATTTCCTCCCGGTGCACACCTCCTGCGGTTGCCAACCGCAAGAAGTCCCTGAAATGACATGCAAATGACTGGATTTTTTAGACGGTTTGTCAACGCACTGGACTTGGCAGAAAAAAACTACTAACAGCCATTACAAAGACCCCCCATTTGTCTTTTAACCCTGTGAAAAGCCCCACATCCCTTGTGTCCCCCTTTCAAGCTGCGACGCAGTTGAATTAAATAAAACAAAAGCAAATCTGCAAGAGCAACGAGAGCAGTGCAATAAATTTCAGGTTATGGCATTAATGTGCAACACGTGTGCACTTCACTCACCTGCCTGCCGAGCGCCGAGTTACCTGGCTAATTAAGCGGCAAAAACGGAAAAACTAGAAACGAAAAACAAACCTGAAAAAAAATAGTAAACAAGCGGACGTAAGAGGCTGTCTGTTACTTTTATTGCTTCATTCCAACTCGCAAAGGGGTTTTTAGTTTTGTCTCATTTTTTTGCTGGCGCAATTAACGCAAGTGTTAAAATTGCAATTCGCAACAAATTAATTAGCGAACAATGCGCAGCGAATTGATCACGTTTGTCAAAAGGCGGAAATATTGAACCATGCGCTATGTGTGAAAGTTGTTTTTAACTAGAAATAATTGAGCAATTAGTATGCTGCCTAGCATTTTTCTAGATGTCCAGATTCAAAAAACCCGCCCTATTGCTTGTGTGTAAGATATTGTTATCGATAGGCCACACTGCTAACTTAACATAATGCTCTGTTAGCAAACATACTGTTACATATGCGTGCATTTATCAACACTGTTCCTAGCTACCTGCCTGTTAAACATCAATTTTTTAAAAGTAGGTAGTTGCTCTTGTGTTAAAATTTAAAATCCAACCTAATATATTTTCGTACATTTTTCCAAAATATTGTATCTTTTTTCCCGCCAATTTTTTAACATTAAAAATGTCTTTTTAAAAACATCAATAGTGCCGATGGCGATATCGATATCGGAATATCGATATGCAGTTTTAGTCAGCTGATAGCTCTTATTATTATTATTTTTTTGTTTTTACTTCAAAACGTGCAAATAATTCTTATAGGAAGTGTAATTTTTAAGGAAAGTGATTCGGCCAAAGGCGTAGGAATAAAAGTGCATTAATTTAATGGAGGCAGGAACCTCTGGAATTCGAGGACCGGGAAATGTCAGCGCGCCGAATGTTTGTTGTTTTCTTCGTGTCATCTGTTGCTAGGCAACCGCAAAAACGCAAACAATTCGGTTACGTCGAATCGGAGAGCCATTTCCTTCCGGTCCCTTTACTGCGCCGTAATCCAGTTGGAAAAACCCAAGGATTGCCAACGAGGAAACGACGCAGCAACTCGACAAAAGAAGTTCTTGGGAAAAGGCACAAAGAACCCACGGATTCCCTGAAACATTCAAAATGATTCACTAAGCAAACGGAGTTCTAAAAGCTAAAGCAACGTTTACCTTTGTCGATATGGTAAGTTCTAGATTCGCAGTTCTTGGTAGACTCTAGCACGGTATACATATATACATCTTATACATACATTTATACCAACCACACAATTTCCTAATTATCAGGTAAAAAATAAGGAAAAAAGAAGAACGAACGAAATGAGAGGAAAAAACTTCCACAAGCCACAAATCGAAAAAGATCAAAAGCCTTAGAACTTTTCTCATTTTCCATCCAACGCGCGAATTTTCATTGAACGAGAAAATGAGAAAATTACCCAACCCAGGCCAGCGGTTTTTCCGTATTTTCATTTGCGCCTTTTCCCAGCCACGGCGCCCAGGCATTTAGAGACAATTAAGTCGAGTCCTCTTCGGGAAAACCCAAAAAACAGACATCCATCCCCCTGAACCCATCTCGTCTTGCAACCCTGCAGGAGCACCCCGACCCAAGCCAAGTGGCACATCCATATGGAGTGTGCCATGGCCGGTTGCACATTACAGCGAGTCCTAGCGCCAGGTGTAAACACCAGGCATCTACAATTTCAAATATACACTGAGGGAATTGTGCCTTTAAACCAGGGAATAAGATGCGAAATAAGATAAAAATAATATTGATATTATAATATTTTTTTAACAAGATACTTAAAAAAAATTTAATATCAATGTTATTTTATTTTATTTCGCCTCTGATTCCCTGGTTTATTTAAAATAGTTTTTAATTATACTTCAGGGTCAAGGTATTATATTCAGAAATTCTTATAAAAAATTCCTTATTCATTTATGGGGTCAGAAAGGTCTCTTTCATAGCCTTGAACATGTTTTAATAGAATAGAAAAGAAAATACCTTGCAATGGCTGTATTAATTTTCCAGCCACATTTAAATAGTTTTCTCATAGACTTGTAATATAGAACTTATGACTCTCTATGATTAATTTAATTTTTAATTATAGATAAATAATTTTTATAGTTTCAAGTTTTTAAATACCCACAAAAGTATAAGTCCCGGTGTTCCCCAGAACTAAATAGATCCACACAGTGCTCTTTATTATCTTTATTTTTGGATTAGGGATCACATCATTTAATATAAGGGGCTACGACGCCATCGTTAGGAATAACCTGATTACGGGGTTATTTCAGAGTGACGTTGCGCCCTTGTTTTAAGTTGATAACCTAATTTTGTATAAATGTTATCTTTAACAAAATATATATATTATATAAAAGACTTTTTTTATTTAAGTGTTTTGAAAATAAATCACAGTGCAATTTTTTGGTAGCTACAAACAATAATTTTTAGGGTTTTATTCCTTTATTTATTAAATTTTTTAAAGGGCATATAGTTTGACATTAGACGAATGTAAAATAATTTTCTTACAATAATTTTTTAGCTCTTGAAATGCCTTTCCTTAAATTGTTGTCATTTTTAATTTTCATCAATTGCCTCGCATATAAAGAGATTCTTCTTAAAGCAACTATGATAGTACATTTCCCCTTGGAATAGATCAACGCAATGCTCATTATTTAATTTTTCCTCGGACTGATTGGGATGCCATTTGAAATATGATGCTGGCTTGCCGGAGTTCCAGGACACGTACTTCCCATTGGCAACCAGGTCGTTCATGTCAATCCAGTAGCTGTCGAATTTCAGATGCGAACCAATGGCGGTCAGCTCCTCATCGCTTTGGATGTTTGCCAGTTGGCCACCGATCTGTCGACAAGTGTCTCTGGCTGCAAACCAATTCTTGCGGGCAAACCTCGAAATGTAAAAGAAACGCGTGCCTATCTGCTCAAAGTCCGATGGAATCTCTTTCTTCGGAGGATTGGAAGTCGTTTGCGGCAGTTGCCCAAGTGCCGTGTTGCAGATTCCGCTCAGTTGTCTTAGTTGTTCCCGTGAAAAGCTAAGAGAGGCCGGTTCCTCAGTCTCCTGGACTGATCCACAAACCAAGTGGCAGGAAATAATTGCACAAGTAAAAATTAATCCGTACTTGAGCATGGTGACCACTGATGCCGATCGATTGGAGTGAACTGACTGATTCTCGAGAGGCGAAAGCGCACAGTTTGTTGAAAAGCTCGATTTGTTTATATAAATTCTGTTGACTTGAGATAACCTAATGTTTAAACTTGATCTTCTACTGAAGGTATTTCTATTCCTCTTAAAACACGGCATATTTGCTGCTGTGAATATGAATATATTTTTATTTGTGCGTTAGAATATTATTTGGGTACATTCTATAGGAAGAAAACAAACACATCATAATTAAATCTAATCCTCTTCAGCCTCGCAAATAAAGAGGTTCCTATTGTCGCAGTTTTCACGATCCATGTAGGTTCCATGTTCCAGGTAGACACATTGATCCTCCTGCATCCCTTCGACATCGCTCCTATACCATTGTACCGGACCTTTCTGGGCTATCCAGTACCTTCCGGATTGCAGATTCATACTAATGTCGTTAAGGTCATCTTCATCCTCGATTGTTGCCAGTTCGCCGCCCATCTTTTGACAGGCGTTTTCTGCCTCAAACAAAGTCATATATTCAAATGTTTCAATGTAGATAAACTTCGATCCGATTTGCTGAAAACCTGGAGGGATAGTGTTCGTTGAGGTTTCTTCTTCTCTCTGAGAATTTGCAGTAGCTGTCTGGTCAAGCATTATTCTCAGAGCCGTGAAGCAAATGTCGCTTAGTTCAGACATTTGCACTGGAGAAAAACCAGGAGATGTAGAGTCCAGTTTAATCTCGGCAGCAGGAACTGCAGAGTGAAATCTGTCCAGGAATATAGGAACTGCAGAGTGAGATCTGTCCAGGGATGCCGGAACAAATGATCCAGCTGCCAGGTGGCAAGTAATAATGGCAAAGCCAGCGATGAGCTTAAACATTGTTAATGCTTATGGTTCTCGATGCAAACTAATCTGAAAGCAGAACCTAGAGTCTTTTTATAAAGGCAAAAAATTACATAATTAGGCAGTAATTAGATATATATTTACTCAGAGTCCAGATAATATTAGTTTTTGCACTTTACATGCTACTCTTGACCGTTTGTGTACTAAAATCTTATCTTTAGGCATATTTATGGAGTACATGAGATATATTAAGATCATATATTTAATGTCTAACCAAGGAAGTAGACTCACTACGGCAACACTAAGACTATATATTACAAAAGTTGTATGAAATTGTACACTTTAATATTAATTTTCCAATTTTTCTTTTAGCAAATAGCTAAAAAGTTGAGAGACAAGTTTTCGTGAAGTGTATAGTACAACTCCTTCTCCATTCTGCTGGGCACTTCCGCTTTGGTGCCTCGCCACGCCACTCGTCCTGCTTCACTTCCTTCGTCTTCTTCTCTGTAAAGATAGATGGAGGGGAGGGGATAATGTCAGACAGGAGAATGAAGGTAGATATGGATGAGAATAAGGATGAGGATGAGGGCAAGGACGCGGTCAAGGGGGCGGGGACAGGGCACATGCCGCACACGCCTCACAAGCGAGTGCCATATTACATTCATCAACTTTCATTTGAAGAGTTGCGTCCGTTCTAATGAATGTCAATGTCAATTTGGCCATCAGTTGTAACCGAAATTGAAAAGGAGACAAAAATTTTTCGAGGATATTCACATATTTTCTGTATTATTTTAGCACAGAAACAATATTTTTTGGTATTGAAATCATGTATTTATATAATTTTTCCCTTGAAAGGAAACTAATTACTTAAAATGTTTATAAAACAATATGCCAGAGACCCAACTGGACAATAAAATTATAATAAATTCGACATGTTCCTATAAAATATCCACCAACTGTCAGGCTATGCACCTCCTCGTCCTGTGGCAGGACACATGTTGTCGTCGCTATTCCACCCGCGAGTATAGGTTACCTGCTGCAGGCATTATCTGAATAAATGAATATTAGACACATGCAAGGAGGAAAGCGTCACGCTGTCTGAGCTTCAGTCACCGATCCTGCCCCTGTGTCTCTCCATCTCTCTTTTGGGTTGTCCCTATGCCAACGCAGCTGCCGACGGAGAGACTACTTTAGGGGTAGGACCTAAAAACAAAAGGGTCAATGCCATGGACTAGCCTGAAACTGCAGCTACCCACTCCAGGGTCCTCTCGGCTCCCACTCTCCATTCACTCTTTAACCTTTTTATGCTTATAACTTTGGCCTAACATGTGCCAACAACATTTGGTTATAATCAATAAACATAAATAAATTAGTATAGAAAATTCATGTCTTCTTTAAAATTCAATGAAGAATTCTTTTCCTTTTTTACATTATATTTATCAAATAATTCGTTTGTCTTTATTGAATTTTAATTAATAATTTTAGAATTCTATGAATAATTATTAGAATTTTGTTTATAAATAAAGAAGAGTTTTATTAAAAACAAGATTATCAAAATACAATTGATATTTATTAACTTCAACAGGCCACTCTTGCAGCGTTAAATATATAATGGCAATCACCGAATTTTTGGCGTATGTTTGTTTATATTATCTAAACTTTAATTTAGAGTTTAGTGAATTAAAAAAACAAATATTCAACTTTTTAATTTATGAACATTTTCAATTAGCTTTCTTTTGGGATTAAAAACCAAAACCATTCTTTACCCAAACACACAGAAATACATTATTAAAAAATTTACAACTTTCCTGAATACTTTGATAAGTCAATTCAAACTTAAATTAAATCAGTTTACAAAGCGTAAATAAATGACATTTAGTAGAATTTTTTGGATGCTTTTATGGCTAAACTTTGTAATAAACATTTGTCATTTCAGTAAATTAAAGTAAAGCTTACAGGTTAAAGTTTTATATAACATTTAAATTATATTTAAATTAGATAACAGCCAAAACAATGGATCACTTAAACGCAGTTTATGGTAAACATAAGTTACAGCCAAGAATAGACTTCCCCTTTAGGCAGTTCCTACTGTTCTTTTGTAATAAATTCAAATAATATTCAAATGCATTTCCATCTCGCTCTGCCTGCTCTGACAGCAGGTTGGTTGTGCGCCACATCGCCACATCAACATCGAATGCATTTTGACCAATTCAATTTACCAAAAACTACCAACAACCAACCCCCTTTTGGGCCAGGCCCATTGTCATTGCCAGAGTGTGTTTCGAGTGCTGCTGTTTTTCAGTTGCAGTTTGTGTGCGTTTCTGTTTTTGTTTCCGTTCCTGCCGCTGCCACTGCCATTGCTGCTGGTGTTGCTGCCGGGTTTTTCCTCGGTCAAGTTGGTTGAAATATTTTCCCCGCCGTAGTTGCATATTCACGCTCGAACTAAACACACCGCAGCAGCTTTAACAACTATATATAAACCACTATATAAACACGGTAAAGACCCGATATCCTGCAAGAGAGCCTTCGAGAGAAAGAGAGAGCTTGGTGAATCCCGAAAAGAATATTTATTTGATCAATAATTTGGCGTTGCGCGTCCCTAGTGATTTATATAGTGAGTGTGTGTGTGTGTGCTGTACAGGTGAACCGGTGTGCAGGTGTAAACACTGCCAGTGTGGGTGTCGTGACTGAAAACTTACCCCAAGCAAGCTGCACTTTTCACGCGTCAAAATTTACGAGCTCGCCTCGCACGCCGTTTGATTTGTGCACTGAAAGCCCAAGGAGTTCATTTTCAACCGGGGAAAAAACGCATTACACCCCCTTTCCCTCAAACATTTTCCACCACTGCCGCCCATTAGGGAAACTCCCCCCCATATTGCCAACTTCGTTTATTGTTTATAAACAACAACTTTCAGCCCGACTCCCAGTTTAGGACCAGACCAGACCTGAAGTGACGTATGCCGGGTCGTTTGCTCTGTCCGCGCTTTCCAAAAAGGGGGATACCCCCAGTCGACATTCCCTACAATAATATAATAACCCCCCAAAGTTCAATTCCCTGAGTTTCGGGATGAATTGCCAGCGGCGCTTTCTCCAGACCTTATTTACTTTGAGCCGGTTGCCCTGTGAACAAGTGCATGTGGCAAGTGCAAGAGTGGCAAAAAAATGTGCAGAAAGTGTGAAAATCTATAGACTCTAAATTAGGAAGAGTGAGCTGTAATTAAAGATAAGGAAGAACTTAATTAGAAAACGATGGAACATGTATTTACAACGGATATTAGGTACTTTAAAATTAATAGTAAACTCAATACAATGAAAGCTGAATAATTCAAATCGAATAAATACTTTAGACTATAACAAAAGCCTGTGTTTAAAAAGTAGAAGTTTGGTTTTATAATTTTAAATATATAAATTTAAATAAAATGTTCTTAATTTAAAGAAATAAAGTTTTAATGAATTTGCAATTTGAAAAGCCAAATTCAGCAGTCAGATTAAACAGAACAGTTAATAATTGAAGAAAAAAAAATTATTTATTAATTTATTAAATTATTTATTAAACAATAATTCATTCTCAACCATACTAACAGTTGATATAATTTTTATACATACATAAAAGGATGTCGAAAAACCTAAATGTATAAAGGAGATATTTAAAACCTAATTTAAAAAAAATAATAATTTGAAAAAGCAACTACATTTTCAAAATAATATAATTTATATATTTAAATTTAAAAAAAACATATTTTGCATCAAGCTTTGATACAATTGTAATACTAAAATCAACATTTAATAACTAAATGTGTTCCTTAAGAAAACATCATTATTTAGAAGATATTAGTTATTAAAAATTTTACCAAAACAATGAATTTAAATTTCCAAAGAAAAGTCCTACAAGTGTTCTAACGCCCTTAAAAAAAATGAGTATTACTGATGTACAATGAAATTGACTCAATGAAATGTGCTTTTCTTTGATTGAATCGCAAATGTATACATTTGTGCCGTCAACAATTACAATTTGTCTAATTTAATTGGCCAGAGGCGTAGCTTTAGGCAGAAATAGCATCCCCTGGTGTGGACTCCTGTAAGTACAGTGAAAGCTGCACGCGCGAACTGTTCCCCGAGGCTAATATCTCACTAAGGATAATTAAATGAATAGTGCGGGATAAGTTGAGGATTTAAAGAGGGGAAGTTTCCATTCCGTTTAAGGCCAAAAGTTTAGATAACTTGCTTCTCTTTTTTTGTGTAAATTGAAATATAAGTTTATTTTATATATGAACTTAAAGTATTATATTATTACTTTGGCAATTATGTATTTATTTTGACCATGTCCCCCAAGAAATGTCAACTTTTCCCCAAAACATGGCCCCCGATTGTATGCTATAGAAAAAAAGGAGAGGCACTGCCTTGAAGATGCCGCAGCAGCAATCGGAAGTAAATCAAAATGGCCGACGATGGAAAAAAACGATGCTGTACACAATAGGCGTCCGCATCCGCACCCGCACCCTCCTCCCCCCTTACTGTGCATATTCGCATATTTATATATAGAAATTTATGTGCTGCTCCAGCTGCGAGGAGAACAAAGCATTGAGGAAATCAAAGCACGGAGAAATACCTGCGAAAAGTTTAATTTCATAGCAACGCCCCAGCGGAAGCAGCGAAGCCACCACCACCACCACTGCCGCCATTACCCACCGCCGGGGAGGGGATAACAAAGGATATGGATCCAGGGGGAGAGGGAGAATGGTGGGGGTGTTGCCACACAATGGGGGATGATGTTGCTTCCTTATTTGAAGAAGACCTGCTCTTTGATTGACAACAACAACATGCCTTGTTAAATCTATGAAATTTCACTTTCCCTTGCAGCCTCCACATTGAGGAGCACCTTAAAGGAGCCTAAGAGAGAGCCTCAGAAGGAAGTCTAAACTTAACCTAAATACCGCCATTGCCTTAACTCTTGGAGAAAACCAAACGAAACGCAACTAGTCTACGAATTTAGCATCAAAGGTGCAGCCTCAGTCCCAGGATAAATCTTTTACGAACAAAGTAAATCAAATACCACAAAACCAATGACCACACGCCTGGCTCCGCAGCGCCAGTTCATCATCTCGACGCGCTCTGCCATTGTGGATGCCGCCTCGCCGCCGGTGGATTCTGTGGAGGAGCAGCAGCAGCAGCAGCAGCTGACCGTGGAGGTAGAGAGTGCCAACACTGGCGCCGGTAGCACCACAAATAGCGACACCTCGACACCGCATACCGAGGAGTTTGAGTTCTGCACCGAGGATGGAGTCGTTGTGTCCGCCACCCTGGAGGATGTCATGACACAGGTGGGTTTGAAATCACTATGCACTCTCAATTGAAGTTTCCTTAGAAATCCTTAGCCTTAGCCTGGTGCTAAATAAATAAAATTAAATTTAAATTAAAGCTCTCACCTTACCTATCATCCCTCCTTGATAAATAGGTAAAATATCTCCCACTCTTGCAGAACTGCCAGCTCTTGCAGAAGAAACTAGTGGACGACGATTCCACGGGAGCGATTACCACAGACGACGGCCCGCTGGAGGTGATACGCGTTGTCCTGCCCATGGATGCCAGTGACTCGAGCAACGAGGCCCACATCCATGGGCATGTGGTGAATAGCAGCAGCGACGGCGGCACCATTGGCACAATAACAACCACAGAGCCCAACGGCACCACTGTGACTCATTCGATACCCATTCATAGCATGGCTGATCTTACTGCTATTAAGGACGGCGTGGATCTGGCCCAGCAGGTGGCCAATGGCCAAGTGACCGTGGTGCAGGCCACAGAAGATGATGATGGAACACCGTTTATTACTGTGACGGGTGAGTTTTGCGAAAATTATTATAGATTTTATAAATATTTTATAAAAATATGATACTTATTACGATGCTATAAAGAAATCCAGTACTTAAATCTCACTTAGCATCGCCAGGCCTTTCGATCTTGAAATATCCTTATGCCAGACCGTCGAAAGAGAGTCCCAGGATCTCTGAAAAACATTTCAATTTGTCACACGCAGATTAAGTTGGTTTTAAATATTTTCCATTAAAAAAACTTTGATAAGAACTACACTCTACATAGCTTTATGGTCCCTAAAATATACAAATTTAATTCTCACGTTTCAAGTTTCTAAAGTTAAGTAATGAATCCCCTTAAAGCATACCAATTAACAGATGGCAATCTCTATAAATCTGTTACTTCTGCTTATTGGCTAAAAACTCGTTGATTCCAAAACAAAAGCAAAACATGTGCGAAAACTGAATGGATAACAATCAATTGGGATGCCACTTCTTTTATTTTTAATGAGCAGAAAAACTGCAGGGCAAAAAAAAAAAAACATAACAAACGTACGATTCGCGTTACCGATATTTTTTACGGGGTGATGACGGCAAATCCGGGCCCGAAACAGAAACTCCTGGTTCCGGGGAATCCTGAAATCACTGTCAGTGGGCGGGAAATCAAAGCGGAAACCAGCAAACGGGAAACAACAAACAGCAAAAGTCGCGGCTTTGTAAACAAACATAATGACAGGATCAACATGTCCCCGGGGGATGGGGCACAGGAGGAGTGAGGAACGAACTGAACACAAGGACCAGCTTAAAATCGGGCGCAATTTAAACGTTTGCCTGATATCACAATTAAAGCGACTTAATTTTGAAACTGAAACTAGGATGAATGGATGGATGGATGGCTAGCTGACTGGTTGCCTGCCCGCCTGTCTGTCTGGTTGGGTGGTTAGACAGATGGATGGGTACGACTATCTGAATATTCGGGCGCACACCCCGCAGAGGATAATGGCAGATACTACCTGTCCGTAGGACACACGACACGACACGGATCCAGCCATCCGAGAGCCACGTGCAAGGCAACAAAAAGCAACAAAGAGGCAAAGTGCAGCTGGAACTCGAAATTGGGAATCTGGATTCGGAATCCTAGAACCCCAGACCGGGGCGCTATATCCTCCGGTGCGCACATATAATTATTATATTCCACTCGAGCGCCGCACAATGAATTAATCGAGATTACACTTCGCCGCGGCTTCGCAACTATCTAACAAAATGTCGGACACACGGAGCGGAAAAGGGTCGAACCGAGGGCGCATGTTTGCCCACGTACTTGATTTTATTAGCGCAAATTACCACCACCAACAAGCAGGAAAACGAGGACACGCAGGAGGGCATATCATTTCAATCCCAATCCGGATGGCAACATCATCGGGTAATCACAACAAATTGAGAGGGCTTCACACGGTGTATGAATGGGCGCAGGGGAATGGGTAAAAATGGGTGTGGGAAGGTCCTCTTGGTGCTCACGTGGATGAGTCCACGACTCGCTAATAACCGCCCGCTGTCAACTAATACCTTACTTTTGCGATAAAAGGCTCACAAACTCGTAGCACTGAGGGAAAATATTATTGGAAATGGGAGTTATATTTTGTAATTAATTTCTTTAATTAATCTTTATTTAAAGTTCTAAAAACGTTAATAATTTATTACTTATTTTTATTTATGAGTAACTAAATAAGTGTTAGGAAAACGAAATAATTTTATTTACATATCGAAAATATCCAAAATGTTCTTTTATCGAAATTCAAAATATCAAAAAATATCGCATTTACTTAAAAATATCGATATTTCGTGTCAAATATCTATTAATATTATTATTTTAATATTTTCTGCCATGGTATTATACCTTTCGCCCTTGAAAACTTTTCTTTAATGTTTAAAATCCAAGTTTATAAATAATTTCTTTAATTTTAAATACAAATTTTGTTGTCCATTATGATTTAACTATCTTTAGGTATATGTTTTTCGCTCAGTGCCTTGATTTCGAATTAAAATTGATGCGGAATCTGTTTCATATCTTCTCTGTTGAAGGGTATCCGTGCTTCTATCCGGTTGTGGGTGTTTTTCAACGAATATATTCTGCAGGGGAAGCGCTTATGCTATACTATATATCTTCCACCTTCCACGAAGACTTGTTGTATTGTATTTTTCAATTGATACGGATTTGTGATGGGTGCTCATCGAATCGACGAGGCAGAAGATGACGAGCTTAACGTTTAATAACGAGAGAGCCACTAATCAATAGAAAAAGTACAAAACGGGAATCCGTACCAGTTGAAGTGGTTGGTCGATGATTGGCTAGGTGAATCGTTGGCCAAGTGTGGGTGGAAGGTGGCTACCATGATCCTTGAGGTCTCCCAGCTAGCCAGGGAACTGCCGCATATGGCGGGCTTCTTTTAATTGTGCCAAACAAAAAGCTATTTGTGGGAGCTTGCTTCTGGCAATCAAGATAAGCGTAAATTTATTTTATTTATTTGTCAAAGCGAGTCGTTTGTCGTCGCAGTTCATAATTCTCGCTGAATGCTATCTGGCCGGAGGAATCACGCCACTGAAGCCCTACAAAGAGAGCTCCTCAGCTCTGACTCCGGGCTGTACTCCCATCCAGTTGCAGCTCATCCCTGCGAGTGAGTGACCGGCTCACAAAAAGGTTAATTGTTTGTTGACGCTGTAGCAGTATAGATGCAGGATAGGATAAGCCAGCCAGCTGGGATTCTATCTCCTACCTCCTCATATTTACTTTGTCCTGCACTTGTCTGTTATCCCTTATTCTGGCAATTTGTTCTTTAGCTGGAGTGGCTTTGGGAGCTGGGAATTTGGACAAGTGGCGCAGATTGCACACAAGTGGATGTATTGCAATAAACCTTTTGATCTCGAAATATCAGGAAAGTTTATTCATCAGAGTTTGATTTATCGAAGATAGTTTTACCTTTTCATTAGTGATTGACTTTCTATTGAAAGAATTCTATTCAAACAATTATTTTAAGATTAATCTTTGCTTAAGAATCGCACGTTTGAATGCTGTCATCATCAGCAACCATTTTATAACAAAACTTTTTAATTATAAACTTTCAATTATTATTTAGTTGGCTTAAAAACTTCTTGGGAATTATTAATTTTATAATAATGATAATTTATAATATTGGGGATCTCTTGGGTTTCAAAGGATCCTCATAACTTAAAGAGGGAAAACATTTTTTAAATATTACAAGGTTTGTTTCTCAAAATAAAGTTAATTGTACATTTTAATCCTTGCATAAACTTCATCTCAATGTAGAGTTACCCTAAAGGTATCATTTTTTCTCCCTCATTCAATGGCCAAGAAGATCCTTTCCAGTTGAGCGGCTTTCCTTCACCCAACTTGCACTTCAATCTGCTAAAAATTCAATCTTGGTCTATTGCAAAAGGCAATTACGAAAGCAAAACATCTTTTGCACTGCAAACCAAAGTCATTGAGAGCCCAAATGTTTTGGCGAGAATGCGGTCCACTTGAAGGCACCTCAAACGAGAGACCGGCAGACCTCTCCTTTTGCCTTGGCAACTTTAAAGGACAAATGTCAGAGTGCCAACCGTTCTGCGGCTTGATTTTCCCAAACCCCACCTACTCGTTCCACTTGCAAATTGCCAGCTTGGCCCCGAGGGTCACCTGTTAATATTTACAGTTTACAGCAGAGCGTCAAAGGGAAAATTCTGTGTAGTGGAGAGGTGGGAGATGAGAGATGGCAGAATGAAGGGATATTGCCCGCAGAGCTGACCGCAGCAAGTTCAGGACTCGCCGACAAGGACCGACCATCCTGCCGAAGTCAAAATTAATATGTGAAATATGTCCGTGTCAACGAAAGCGGCACAAAGGCTAGGGAGCAGGAAAGGCAGAAAGAAAAAAATACGTAAATTTCTGACCTGACCACGGAGGAGAATATGGAAAAATTCCACGCATGCCACCCACATCTCCCTCCCAAAAACGAACTCCAACAGGCATCCATATTTTGGCCCACACCCACAACTCACATCTGACATCGCCATCGCTTGGGAGGGATGGCAGCCAGCGATTTGGTTGGCCAGGATACACATCCCTCAGCATCCTGCTCCAGGGGTTGCTGTGCGCAAGAGAGACAGAGAGCACTCTCTCGAGAGGGAAAGAGAGCGAGTGGCTGCCTAGCAACCGATGAGGAGTGGGATTGGCCAGGCGGCGTTGCCTTGACGCCGTCGCCCTGTTGTTGCCTTGTTGCCATCCCGCTCGCATATCCAGCATCCATCATCCAGCAGCATCCCCCGAATCCACACCAAGTCTCGACCACCACTTGTGCAGATCCCAGAAAATGCGACTTTGAGCCCGGAATTAGCCAGGCACAACGCTTGGCGTTGAAGGATGGGGGACCTGTTCGAGGGTCTGGGTTGGATTACTCGCTACGGGCATCCCGGATCATAATAGCAACCACCCACCGCCGGCAACCCAACCACCAAGGCAGAAGCAGCGCCAGCATCAGCCGCCGCCGCCGCCGCCGTTGTTGTAATTTAATTCGTTGCTGCGCCGCCGTCGTCGTCGTGAGTTTTCGCCATCATCATTATTTTCGGAGGCATATTGCTAGGATAACATTTGATTTTGGATTCAGTTGTAATTCTACCGTTCGCAGGCACTGGTTGCTGAGTTTCCACGCCATCCAGCATCCGGCATCCGGTCCTCGATTTTCCTCCATCGCAATCCGAAACGGGAAAACGGAAAAGCAAAACGCAAAACGCAAAACAGAGAGCACCGCCCCACAGATTAAAGGAGAAATCTGAATGGAGACTGGTTGCTTGGTCAAGGATTTCACTTTCGCTTTCTGAGCCAGTTTTGGCCAGTGGTTGCCAGAAGCAACCAGGCAGTAGTAGCTACTCCGCTTACACCACCGGTGGATTCTTAGAATGAGTTTATTCTTTGGAGATCGAGAGTGAAACTATTAAATCAACAGTATTGGAGCTTTAAACTTTGGAATATTCAACTGAAATCTTTCCTACTTGGTTGGTTGAGCATCTCTGAATTACCTTTGGATTATCTTTTAAATGGACTTTATCTTTGGATTAACATACAAATAATTTATGGATTAATATAAGTTGCGGATTGTGGTGGATTTCTATTGCGAAAACCTGGACTTGAAAGCTAAAGAATACATCTATGACCGTCTCTGATATGGGATGTGTGTTCCAGGCCATAAAAAAGGCATTATTGGGTACTGATTTTTAAAAATCTTTAAAAATATATAGACTTGGATCATTGCAAATTCATGATTGAATCAACAGTATTTCCTTGATACCTAACTCATAAACTTTATTCGTTGACTTCCATGGATTTTACGAATAATATATGGAGCTCCTTAACTTAAGTTTCCTGTTACTAGTCCTGCTCTCCGTTAAAAATTATTATTGGAGCAATTATCATTGATATCTCCTCTAAAGAAAATAATTAATGGACTTTTGTCATGTGTGAATTCCTCAAAACCCGTGGAAACCACTTGCCACATCACCAGCACATCTTAATCTCCTTGATCATTTAAAAACCACTGAGATCTGCCACCCCTCTGGGATTAAAAGACACAAAATTTTTGTAGCCTTCGCTCAAGACTTCCGGCCAAACGAATGCATTCGCGGTACGGCTTTGACTGCCAAACGCGCCATCACCATCAGCAGCAGCATCAGCAGCAGCAGCCAAACCAGCAGCAGCTCCAGCTCCAGCACCACCACCAACAGTTCCAGTCAACGCCTGCCCCGCCAGCACTTAGCCCCACAACCGCTGCTGCCGTGGCCTATTCGAATCTGCTGGAAAAGTGTCGGTGCAAGCAATCCGTGGCCACCAATTCCGTGGCGTCCGTACCACCGCCGCCCGCCCAGCTGCAGTTGCAGCTGCATCATCACCACCACCACCATCACCATCAGACTTTTGTGGCCACTGCCACAGCTGCCAGCTATAGCAACTGCTCTGGGCTTGGAGCGGCACCGGGAACGAGCACAGGTGGTAGTGGAGTCAGCGCGTGCTCCTCAGCTTCTGCTTCCACAGCTGCCGGAGCCACCAATTCGGTGCTGTCGGCAGGTGGATCGGCCACCAGTGCCACCATGTACCATCATCATCATCGACGCCACAACAACTTGTCCTACTGCGGTGGTAAATATCTTCATTTGTCTGTCCTTATTCCTCTTTGAATGCTGTCGATTTCCTTTCAAACTTTGAACTATAATTAAGGATTCGAAGGCAGCATCTTGGGGTTTGTGAAAATGTGAACTTTGTGTGTACACAGCAAAAAATTAGGCAAGAGTTTTAATAAGAAACTAACTGTGAAATAGTGTCTTTAGTTTATTATATTTTTCTTTCTTTACAAAAGTTCATCAATAACTTGATTTATTTTGGTTTAAGATTGCTCTTATGATATTAACTTAAATATCCTATTGATATTTTTGTTAGTTTACTATTTTACTTTCTAAATTGACTTAATTTGTTTTCGTGTAGCAAAGAGATGCCTTCTTTTGCATTGCATGTGGCCAGTGAGAGTGTCAAGTGTCTTTATGAATGAATTGGCAAACCAAGGACTTCCTTCTGTTGATTGAATCGAGAGTATTTACAGAAGGTCTACTTAATAATTTCTGTATAAAGTTTGTGGTTCGTTATTTAAATCCAGAATGCACATACAAAGGGTGAACGGTTGTCTTTGAGGTATTGATATTTGATATTTGATGATATTTATCTTATGACTTAAGATAAAATCTTTCAAAACAATGAATACAAGAGTTTGAGGAACTTAAAAAACTTTGTACACTTTACTGCTTATAAAAACTACAACAAATTGCCGTCGGATGAATGTATTTTTCTAATATATTAATAGAGATTTTCAGGTAGAATAAATAAATATTACCATAGAATTAAAATATAATACGGGATAGGTTCTTAGAAGAGATACGATCTTAACAAATCTACTTTTATTCTGTGTTTTTAAACACAATTATAAAAGAAAAGAAAGTGGAAAGCTCACAAGAGGCTCCTCAGACCTAGAGGCCATCAGGTCTAGTTACACCTGGTGAAAGTCGTCCTGATTATTTCAGGAAACCAAGGAATACTGATGACAAGCATTGGCTATGTCCAGAAAATATTTTTCCGTAACAATCCTTAAGTATAGATTATTTGTTTATAACCTTCTAGCCTTTTTCCAATTATTAATATTACATTTCTTTACTTAACTATCTTCCAGTTTCCGGACAGGAGCAGAATTACCAAGTGCAATATGTGGACTCGGAGCTGTATCACAGCAACTCCAGCCAGACACAAATGTGAGTGTGAATCATGATGCTGATTGATTGAGTGATTCGACCTAACCAGTTCCTTCCCTCTCCCTTCTCTCACCTCTTCCAGGACGTATCCTTTTTGCCCGGTGGGTGATTACCAGGGCAACGGCCAGACAGCGTATTACTCGACCACGGGTCAGTATGGAGCCACCTCCTCGGCGGGCGGCTCCTCGAATGGGGCCCATTCCACAACGCTGCCATACCTGGTGCCGGTAGAGGAGGGTCTGCTGCTCAATGGCTCCGCACACTCGCTGTCCCAGGCACAGTCCCAGTCGCAGTCGCAGTCACAGTCGCATGGACGCGATTCGCCGCACAGCCTGACGGTGAGTAGTCGGGAGTGGGGGGAGCGGGATGATGGGGAGGCAGAGCGGGTGAACGTGAACGGAACTAATCGCCACTGGGTGCAGGAGGTCGCGTACATTCAGGAGGCGCAGAGCACGCCCCAGACGCCCACCTCGACGACCACAACGCACTCGGCGAGCGGCGGCAGCCTGGGCACCGGTGGCGGAGGCGCCTCCCCGGACTCGGAGCAGAGTGCGCTCGGCAGTAGCAACAAGATTGCCTCGGCAACGGTGAGTGCATCCATGGATACGCCCTACGGACAGCATCCCCAATACAAAAGTGTCTCCCTCTCTCTTTCTCTCTCGCTCTGTCGCGCCAGATCAAGTGGCTGTCGCGCAACTACGAGACGGCGGACGGGGTGAGCCTGCCCAGGAGCACGCTGTACAACCACTACATGCAGCACTGCAGCGAACAGAAGCTGGAGCCCGTAAATGCAGCCAGCTTCGGCAAGCTGATACGCTCCGTGTTCTCCGGCCTGCGCACACGTCGCCTGGGTACGCGCGGCAACTCCAAGTATCATTACTATGGCATCCGCATCAAGCCTGGCTCGCTGCTGAATCATCAAACAATGGACGACAAACAGATGCTGGGCTCCGGCTATGGACCATCATCCGGTGGATCTAGTGGCACCGGCTCAAATGGCGGTGCCCTGGTCAGCGTAAGCAGCAGTACCGCCGGCCAAATGGGTTCCAATGGTCTTAGCGGCGGCCCGGGACAACGGCACAGCGGCACCAAGAAGCACACTTTTAAGCCGGAAACCTATGAGGCTTGCATACAGGTGAGAAGCGAATACTTGAAACGGGAAAAGTAGAATTTTAGAAAGTTGGAAACATTTATTAGTTATTTCTATGTTGTTTTACTCTTCCAAAATATTATAATTTATTTGAAAACAAATGATTTTTGTATAAAAAACTATCTCATTTCATTTTAGGAGGTTTTTTCTTCCTCCAAGTGCCACAAAAAGTTATTAAAAAAAGAAATTAGTGCTTCCCTAGTCAAATTAAAATATTTTATCTTTAGGGTTTGGTTTTCTTTTGGAAAATTTCATTTAATTTAAATAAATTCATTATTTATAACCTTTGTTTTATATATAATGGCCAAAATAAGATTACTATATATTCTCTTAAAATTAAATATAACAAATGAAGGATATCAAAAAAGTTTCATTGAACTTCCTAACCCTCTGTTCTTTTAAAGATCATAAAATATTCACCTTTCAATTAAAAATTAAAATTTCCAAATATAAAACTGAAAACTAAAACCAATTATTGATTGATATCCTTCCCCCTTCTGTAAACCCTTTCCAAATCCACAGTACATTGGCGATGGAAGCAGTGCCCTGCCCTCGTTCCCGGCCATCGAGCTAAGCCATAGCTTCCATAGCGAACTAACGCTGGAGGATGTGGATACATTCCGGGCTTTGTATCGCGAACATTGCGAATCCTTCCTGGACGCCGTGCTGAATCTGGAATTTGGCACCGTGGAGTTCCTGCTGCGAGACTTTTGGCGGGCAAGCGACAACAACAACCTGGATGAGTGCGAGGAGGAGAAGTACTTGAGCAAGACGAAGCTGTATCTGTTGTGCCACTGCGCAGAAGTGCAGAAGTTTGTGCGAGAGGTGGGTGTAGGGAAGTCGAGTTCGGAAACCTAGTGCCGAGTGCCTTTTGCCTCGGTGTGTTCCGATTTTCACAAGCGGAAAGATTCCACCAAAAGTGAAAGCTTTATTTTTGTTAAATTAAATATTAATTTTATATAATTTCTCTTATCAATCCAGGTCGACTATCAGTTCTATCAAAACACCGTTGATGTCATCATTCCGGATGTACTCCGCTCCATACCCAACGCCCTGACCCAGGCCATTCGAAACTTTGCCAAGAATCTGGAGATCTGGCTGTGCGAGAGCATGATGGGTGTGCCAGAGCAGTTGGCCCAGATCAAGACCAGTGCCGTTTCGGCCTTTTGCCAAACTTTGCGCCGCTACACCTCGCTGAATCACCTGGCGCAGGCCGCTCGAGCTGTGCTCCAGAATGGTGCCCAAATCTCTCAGATGCTCAGCGATCTTAACCGAGTGGACTTCCATAATGTGCAGGTGGGTTTTATATTAACCAGGATATTATAAAACATAAAATATTAATATTTTCATATATTTTCCAACAGGAACAAGCCGCCTGGGTGAGTCAGTGTGCTCCCGCTGTGGTGCAGCGTTTGGAGAACGACTTCAAGGCCGCCCTTCAGCAGCAGAGCTCGCTGGAACAATGGGCCAGCTGGCTTCAGCTGGTGGTTGAGTCCGCCATGGAGGAGTACAACGGGAAGCCGAGCTATGCCAGAGCTGCCCGCCAGTTCCTGCTTAAATGGAGCTTCTACAGCTCAATGATTATCCGGGACCTGACACTCCGCTCCGCTTCCAGCTTCGGCAGCTTCCACCTTATCCGCCTGCTGTTCGATGAGTACATGTTTTACCTGGTGGAGCACAAGATTGCCGAGGCACAGAACAAGACTGCCATTGCTGTCATCTGCGAACGAATGGTAAGACCAAAAAGACCTTTAATTCGATTTGATGTTTAACTTATAAGGAAAAAGTGTGATTTAACGCAGAAAAAGGAAATGGATTTCGAGTTCGAGTGCCAGTTTGCCTACATAACCAGCGACACGGAGCAGCAGACGACACCAAGCTCGGCCAGCAGTGGTGGCGACGTGGGCAACGAGGCCAAGCGACTGAAGCAGGAATGAGGCGCCGCCAAGTGGAGGAAGATCTTTAGTGTTTATGATGTACCAAATAATCGTTGTCACCAGCTCATTCAGCTCTGTATTTAGTAGTCGAACCGTGTTGTATATCCGTAACCGTAACCATACCCGTATCCATATCCGTGTGTTAGGTTTGTAGTCCTAAGTCATTTCCACAAAGCCCCAGCATAGTCAGTCGAAATTTAAGTGGTTAGTTTTAAGGCAGACTCCGGAAACTAGTGTAGGCAGAAAAAGCTCTCTTTGGATGCTAGGTAAATGTGATTTTACTTGATTCTTATAATCTTTTATATTAATTTTTAAAGATATAATTAATTACTAAATATTTATTGCCAAAATCCCTTTAAAACCTTTCATTTAAAGCAAACCTATAAGAACATTTTGTATTAGTACAAAATACCTGATATTTTATATTCTTTCAATGACTTTTTATTGCTTTAAGGAGCGTTTCCTATCAAAGAGAGCATTTTCTACGCCTTTTACGAGTTACGGACTGCCCCCGCATCGAAGTGAAGAGCCGTCCAGCAAGCAGCAGGCAAGGGAAAGAACGCCAGCTCGTCTGGCCCTGTCTGCCTTGATCTGTATTCGTAGGATATACGTTTTAGTTTCTAAGTACATGTGCATTAGTAATTGTAATTAACGCCCAACTGGCAGGTGTCTAACTCTACGGTAACGATAACGATACATTCATCAGTTTTGTCTGGTTTCAAGGAAAAACACGATCTTGTATATCATATAGCGCACGGCGCACATAAAACACCCACACCCACACACTATAAACGTAGACTCACACTCGCACTCAGGTGGATAGATCGGAAGGTGTCTAAGTTAAAGCTCACATCGGAACAGCTTGCTCAAATCGATACGAAAACACTTGGCTCAAAACCCAACCCTAGGCTAAGTTAACAACAGGCCTTAAATGTGCAAAGATCAACACTAAATTTGGAAACAATACAATTTACCATATAATTATATATAAATATAAAGGTATATACATAAAGATACATAAATGTATATCTATATTTTAACTACAAGGAATCATTTTATTACGAGAAGCATGTATTTTAACAGAGAAAGTCAGGCGCTTATCAATAGTATTTTATGCCATTTTGGGCAACGAGTACAACAAGCAGCAAGCGAGGCCAGTTTTTTAAGTCAACTAACTAGCATTTTAGCCAACTGAAAAGAGGACGTTCAGATCTCCAATCTGTAACGTTGTCACCCAACTGTCTAGTCGTAAAGCACACACATCTGAACTATAATGCTCTGTATGGCACAAGAAACCAATGATAATAACTAGAGCTCCCTTACAGAGGGAACTGGTTCTGCTCAAACTGCAAATCGCTTAGCTAAGTTCTATTGGTTGTTAAACAAAAAGAATAAATAATACATTGAAAACTGAAATTTTAAAATGTCAAAACTATTTATGTATGTGAAATAAAAATTGTCAACGAAAAAGAAGACTTGAAATGTGCATTAAGCATCGGTTCGTTTTGATCTTTAAAAGTTTCGGGCAGTTCGAATCACAGCTGCAAAAACTCCTTTTTTGCTTGTTTTTTAAATGTTCTGAAAACTTAAAACATAAATCATAACTTCTATCTCTCGTAAAGGAATCGCTTGTTCCCTAAATATCCTCCTCCTCCAAACCCATTCGTACCCTCTTAAATTTCATAGAAAAGTTCGCTATAATCATAATTCTCCCACCAAATTCCAATTAAAGAGTACAAAATATAGTATTTTTATTTATTTTTTTTATTTGTCGTTTTTTTTTTTGGTTTCAATTTTACTTTGTCAATTGATTTTCTAACAACTCTATACAAAAATTGTCCTTTCTTAGTCCTTAGTCATTAATATAGTAGGCCTTGCTAAGTCGTACAATAGAATTAATTTGTTAAATGCTACTTAGATGCTAGTATTACAACAAGAAATGCGTGAATGTTGTTGGTTCGTCTTTTATGGAATAATTGAATGCAATGATGGGCTGTGACTCGAAACAGCAGAAATAAGGTGAAAAAAAGATATAAAAACAAAACAAAAACTGTGCCCATCCATGAATTGGCTCTATTTTTTTTCTGGTCATCCGTATCCTAATTAGTTTGCTCTTTGTACTATTTTAAATCTGAGACTGATTTCGTGTCGGGATGCGCTTCATTAAAGTCTTATTGGTTTTACGGATCGTGTGAGTCGCCGGTTCATTTGGAATTCTCGGTTTGGCTTACAATTTATACTTAAAGCTAAGCACGGGCGTAGTATACAAGTTTTTCGTTATGTGTAAAAAACTATTTACATACTGGAATTGCCTTACAATACAATAATCGTATTATTTAATTGACTGTACTTTCCAACAATAATTGTAGGGTTTTCCTTTTGTTTAATTATAATTTATATAATGTACATTACATACAAAAAGTTGTATAAAAATCCGCATTTATAGCTCGCATACGAATACTGGACCGGCAAGTTGTTTTGTATGTGTGATCGTGTCTTAAGTTTAGGCTGAAAATTGTGTCAATTGCTTGTGGTTATATTGAGGAGGTAAAGAGAGGTCGAAATATAAACCTAATGTTCACATTTCGTTGTCAAAAATAATCGTTGTTGTGTTTTGCACATAGTAACTATTCTACGACCATGAATGGAATCGTTGGTCAGGTCATTTAAATGCATTGTCAAGTTAGTTACCTAAACTGAGGATTGTTCTTTCATTTGTCAATATGGAGAGATCAAGTTGGAAACTAATAGAATGGAAAATAATTAACAAGCTTCATGCGTCGTCATGGGATTAAGAAAACCTATTGAGTTTCTGCTCAAGCGTCAGGCAAACGGACTCGAAATTCGGTGTTACGATTAATAAAGATTTATTCGAGGGGAGAACTACAGAAAAATATTCAAATTAAGTGGCGCTCTTGCTCTCCATTTTCGGGTTTAGGCTCGAATCGAGATTTAAAATCAAACGGCAGCCAAGAAGGGGGATTGAATAACATTTTTTTTATACCGAAAACCGAAAGCTGATATTCGATATCCGATATGGGATATTAATTAAGGGGGATTGAGACTCTTAGGGAGTAAGTGTAAGCGTAGCAAGGGATGCCTTAAATGCAAATACCTAGCACTAAGTGTTTAATGTTAAGGGAGCGGCAGCATGAATGCTTTTCAGAGGGCTCTGCCCCTCGCCCTAGATGATGCGATTGACCAGCGGCATTTTGCGTCGGTTGTAGGTGGGCGGCTGATGTTGGAGCTGCGCAACCTGCTGCACCTTCACCTTCTGACCGTACTGCTGCTCCAGCTCGCCGGCGGGTCCGATGGCATAGTTGATGTCCACGCGGGCACGCTTTGCAGGTGGCTGCTGCTGATAGCCATCGTTGGCATTCAGATCGGCTGGGTTCAGCTCGATGATGTGCTGTGACTGGTTGTTGATCAGGCGACGTACTGCATCCTTGTCATCCTCAATGTCGATGGCATCGTACAGTTCATCCACCTGGAATTCAAGGAATCAAATTAATACTTACAATTCGTAATCGAATAATATTCCACAACTCACCTCAATATCAAAGTCGCTGTGCTTCTGGACGAGCAGTTCGTGGTCTATGGGCAGGTTATTCGACTGATTAATGCTGGCATGCGAATTGTGCTCGTCTTCAGCTTCAAACTCGCTCAGCATGTGCTCCTCTTCTTCGTCCTCCTCCTCTTCCTCTTCCTCCACCAGCATGGCATCCACCAGAGTGTCCTCAAAGTCTTGCTCCAAGTCAGAAGACTCCTCAATCTCCGACTGCGAGTCCAACTCTACATCCGAATCCGCTGAACCGTGCTTCATCTCTCCTCTTTCCAGGGATTCCAAATGATGTGGATAGACCATGGCTCCGCGTATGGCAGCTGGATCCTTGCGCGACCATTTCTGCACCTCCTCGTCCATCTTGTTGATGCGCTCGGGATTCATGGCCCAGCGGCAGCCCTTCCTCTGATTACCATTCGTGGCCGGGCGTTCGATCTTCTCGAAGCACTTGTTCAGCGACAAATTGTGACGCACACTGTTCTTCCAGCCATTGGGGGCATTCTCAAAGTAGGGAAAGTGCTGGCAGAGGAAGCTGTAGATCTCCGAGACGGGCAGAGAGCCGGCGCGCGAATTCTTAAGGGCCAGAGCGATGAGGCAGGAGTAGGAGTACGCTGGCTTCGGGAACGGACTGCCCACAGCCGGCAGTTTGACCTTTTGCTGCAGTGGCTTCACCAGGCCACCCACGCCCGTTCCATTTGCATTGCTGTTATTCGCTATATTGACCAGATTGCTCACATTGCCCAGCGGTGACAGGGCCGCCGAGGAGGCGGAGGACAGGGACGAAGGCGATCCCAGGCTGTAGTTGCAATTGTTCTGCATTTGATGATGCGGCGAATTGGCCGACGAAGCGATGCTCTTTGGTGTGGTGCTGCTCATCTGATGTCCTCCTCGTTTGTGTCCATCCTCCCGCTTGATGATGCCTCCCGGCGACTTCACTACAGAGGTTTGCTTCAGTTTCTGGTAGGCAGCGCTGTTGGCAAAAGTAAGTCCGCCGATGCCAGGTGCCAGCTTAATGGTGTTTGTGCCGCCGGCTGTGAGCAATGTTGTGGTGGCACCCTTGCCCTTGCCCATCTCCACTTCGAGGTTGTTGGGCACTGGGCTTGAGGACTGAGCCTTGCGCAGCTCCGTGGCCAGATCCTTGCGCACAGCATCCACCGCTGACGAGTTGCGACGCTGCAGGGCCGAATTGGTAGCCATCGTGGCCGGCGCTGTGCTTCCTGTCCCTGTGACCACGGATATCTGTTTGGGTATATGTGCCATCACCTGCTCCCTGCGCAGAGAACCTGCGCTAACCTTCATCTGGGCCGGCGAAAAGGTTAAGTGCGACTTGGGGTGATCGCGATCCGCAGAGGGTGACGATGGCATCGCTCCCGATCTTCCCTGGGCGGATGAGGCTGTCTTATTGCGTCGCGGTGAACCCAATGACGATCCAGAGTTGGAGTTTATCAGCGGCATCACGGAAATGGGATTCACACAGGCACCCAGATCCGCATAGTAATCGGAATTGGACCAGAAACTGGCCGAGGAGCCCATCCACTTGGCTGTCGGAGAGGCATGGAGGGCGCTGCTGGTCAGGAAGTTGGTGTTGGCATTGTAGGAGACCGGCAGACTGTTGCTCCCTGTGCTGCTGCTATTGTTTATGGCGGATATGGCCTCGAGGGCGTGATCCAGGGACGAGGTGAGATCACTGCTGGAGCTGCCCACCACATTGGCAATCTCCGCGCGGATGTCCACATTCAGCATTTCCTGCATCGAGTCGGAGACGTAGAAATCCAGCGAGGGCCCAGCTGCGTCCTGAAATGGCGATGTAAAATACATATTTTAATAGAATTCCTTGAAGATTTGAAAACTTTAAAAGTCAATTGTTGTATCCTTTGTTTTAGGGCAAGGCAACTTTGACATTCCCGCCGGTTTTTACAACAAAAAATTGTGTAAGGACACTGCTTGCTTGGCTTTTCACTGCTTGCGAGGGATGATTTGAAAGTTTTAACTTCTAGTTTACACTTTATTTTCATAGAAATTATACTTAAATATTTGTGTTATCTTCTCTCTTTTCGAGTCCTATATTTTTTGACCATATTGTACTATTTTCTTTATTTCCATTTTGTTTTAATGATCAATTTTACCCTACTAAGTTTGATTTTAAATAATTAGTTGTTTTATAAATTTTTGTTATCAATTTTAAAGATTATTCAAAGATTAGAGCCTAAAAGGTTTTTTTTTAATATTTTAAAATAGTTATAATTTTTTTACCTTGATTTGAGTTAGTTTTTATTATAACTTCTTTAAGTTTTTATTTCCCTTATTTTTCAAGTTGCAGAAGTAAAATTAAAGTAAAATCTAAACCAAAATTAGGAAAATAACCAAAGAAAATGGTTTAAAAAATGTTAAAATATACGTATAAAATATTTCACAATCCAAAGTATGCAGAATGTATGTCTTTTTTATCTATTTACATTTCTATATGTGTTTTTCTTCCGCTGGGCTCAGCATAAATCAAAATATCCAAGAAATGTTTACTTTTTTACAAACCTACCTACATAACTACACAAACATGAACTCGGAATTTTCCCGCGCTTTGATTTTCCCTTGAGATTCTCCTAGGGATAACATTCCTGGGCATACACACACACACATGCTCGTACATAATAATGATTAAATCTGTAACACAAGTCCTCTCTCGGATCGCCGAGTCCGTATCCGATATCTCCGTGCAGAGATACACATTGGGGATCTCGTCGTATAAGTTTTCATTTTCTATATGAGACAGCAACAACAACCACATCGTCATGATCATCATTATCATCAACTTGGAACGAAAACAACAATAATAAATGAGGAGGGACCACAGGAGCAGGAGAGCCGAGACGAGCCGAGTTCAAAACCAGTTTTTACGCGCCAAGGCAGGCAAGGCTGAACAAAAAAAATTTTTGTTTTTGTAAAAAAAAAAGGAAACAAAAACAGGCGACGAAGAGCAGACAGCAAAGGATAGGAAAAGGGACATGGTCGGGGGTTCGCTGGGATGGATATTTCTGAGTTGCATACAGCACTCCCAGCAAAACAACAACGAAAATAACTCATGTTGCAACACCAGAGAACCGAACCCAACAACAACAACGGGAGTCTGGAGTCCAGTGCTGCATACACACACACATAAATCTGTATATTTATGTAGCAAACATTCAAAACATTACAAGTACATACAGTTGCGGTCGCGAGGAAAGTGTACTTGGTTTTTCCTTTGCTTTTAACTTTGTTTAAATAGAATTTTCTGGAATTTATAATAATAAAATATTAATAATAAAATAAAATTTGACCTTTCGAGAGAAATTTTAAATCGATTGCAATTTTGTATCGATTAAATTTAAGTTATTTTTAAAACTTCATCGGGACTTGAAAAGATTACATTATTTTGTCAATTACTGTGTGAAACCAACATAATATCGTGCAAAGTAGGCGGAAAAGGAGTCGAGGTCCAGAGAAGGCCACACAACAATAACAGTGACCAAACCGGATATCAAAAAAATTGAAAGTTTTATGCAATAATCGAGGGGGTGGGGATGGGGATGGGGATGGGGATCGGGATCGGGATCGCAGTCGCGATTCGCGATTTGCGCCTTGCATTATAAATGAGGTTCGAACTGGAGACTGTTGAGACTGCAGATTGGAGTGGGCTGGCGCTTACCCCCCTCAAAGAAGTGACTCATATCGTGGTCCCAGTCTCGGAATTAGATTTACTTGCAGATCACAAACACACTCCCAGTATTTTTTGCAGTTTCCTGAGGGGAATATAAAATGGCAAACAACCACCAGTGGATAGAATGTTGCGGCAACATGTTGCCAGCTCTCTAGCCAAAGGGGAATAAATATACATATATACACACATACAGAACATATAAATACATAGCAAGGGAAAAAAGGAATTAAAGCCGTACAAAAACAGAAAACAGGGAAACTTCGCTCTGTATATTTTATCTCTGTCTCTCTTTCGCTCTATGTGTGTGCGCGCGGCGAAACAGAACAGGGCAAGTAAGAGCGAGTGAGCGAGAGAGTGGCAGGGGCGAAGTTGTTGCTACGACCTCTGTTGCACGTACAGTAGGCAACAAAACATGCGGCGAGTATGTGTGAGAACAGAAAAACGGAGCAGAATGAGCGAAACCATGGGCACTTTTGCTTTTCGCCATATTCGCCGTTTCTGCTGTGGACTTTGTTTCTTGCCGCAACTGTGCAAAAAGTGTAGTAGGCAGCAGATATTAGTAGTAGGCCGAAGTCACTACTGTTTTTGGGCTGTTAAAAAAGGTGGCGCTGCTGTGTTGCTGTTAGGTGGTGGGTAGTGGGAGGGCAGGCAAGCTTGCCAATGTCACGGTGTCCTTGAAGCGGAGCCGCAAAACACTGACCTGACCCCGAAGTGGGGGTCATTCCTGTGACCCCACCTTTGCATGTTTTCATTATGCGGCGGCGAGGCGACTCAGAAAAATCAATAGACAAGAGCATACACACTGGGATACAGGGATTCAGGAATACAAGGATACAAAGGGATATACGGATGATATAGAGGGCGCGCTCCGCCACACGAGAATGATAAGTTGCATAATTTAGCAGGATATCATAAATTGGTGCAGGCAGGCAGGCGACGGCTCACAGAGTTGTTTGTGGGAGGAGGATGGGGAATCCCCCAAAAGGAACGCACCTTTATCTCTGTCCCTCGTTTACCTCCCACCAACGTCTGTCTGCTGCAAACGGGATGTGGCGGAGACGAAAAGGGGTGAGGCAGAAGGCAATAGCAGGACAGGATGTTGGGGATCCCAGAGTTTTGTGTCAGTTCAGAATTTCAAGTGCCATTCAAGTGCCTCCTTCTTTCCCCATGGCCACTTTTCTATCCACTTTTTTTCATCAGGCAATTGCCCATACACACAGATAAAATCGAACTCATTTGTAAAGTAGGAAAACTCCAATTTCCTTTTAAATTAGTTTAAAAATTTAAGATAAGATAAACCCTTTTTTTTTTTTGAGTCTAATTTCTGAAGAGGAATTTTAAGGCATGATTTATAGAACTTTTTCTTGGAATAGTATTTCAACTCCCTAGGTTTTTCTGGGAATTTGAATTAAGCGGGAAAAATAAATGACCAAGATTATACATACAGGAATTTTAGGAAAGGGAAAAATAGTATCTAAATTAATAGCCAAACTTGTAACCGAGATTTATCTATTTTTCTATACCTCACAAAGATTTTCCCCCAATAAAAAGGGAATTTACGCAATGCAATCCACACACACCTGCAATGCTGCCTCCATATGGCGCATCCTGGCCAAAATACAATCGAATTACCTCCACGGCAGGTGTTTGTATGATAAGCAGACAGAGTCAAACCCAAGAGACTCATCGACCAGTGTTCGTTCGAGTCCGAGAGGAGCGTGTAATTGTTGCGTTTCGAATGCAGCCACAGCCACAGCCACTATACCTTGCTTGCAACATGCAACTCAACCAAGAAAGGGCCACTCGGTAGAGGAAAGTCAGGGAGCCAGAAGAAACAGGACAGGACAGCAGCTGGCAATCTTCAGCTGGAAATAAAGTAGCTGCAGCAGCTGGCTCATCTCGGCAGTTTCTTCGTTTATCAATCGATTTGTATTGTAAGGAGTCATTGATATTTGGAGAAAAGAAACCGAAAATTTAACAATAACAGGATGAACAAGCTGCAAATATATTACTGGATCTATGTTTTGATAGGTACAACTAGACTCTTGAGATGTTTATCCAGGCATGAAGTCTTGACGTTTTTATAAAGTTGCAGCTGCCAAAAACATGAAATAAAGTTTTACTAAAAGGTTTTCTCAACTACTCTTATATTTACAATTTAAATATATTTTTTTATAATTTAAATTTAATTTAATTTCAGAATAATGTCGGCATATTATAGCTTTACACTCCTTTAATGAATAAACACGTCATTTGTATTTCTATCTTTAGCGCTTTGTTCTAATTTCAAGACCTATAAAAATACTCTTAAATTTCTTGTTTACGTAAAGAATAAACACCTCATTTGTATTTCTACCTTTAACGCTTTGTTCTAATTCCAAGACCTATAAAAATACTCCCAACCTAATAAAAACAAATTAGTTGTCAGTTTGTTTAGTGCTATTTTATCCCTATTATCACTGAACATTTTCTCGATAATCTGCTTAGAGCACATCCCATCGAAAACTCTCCCCCATTTGCCCATCCATAATCTACCCCAATTGGAATATGATTCACCAATTTCGTGCAGATTTCAAGCTGAATTATGCGGATCCTTATTCTGCTGGCAACCCTTTAACCCTGGAAGTTAACCCCCCTCTCCACATCTTCCGCTTCCACCCTCGCAGCCCATTAATTGAGCATTAAAATCGAAATAGGACGACAGATGATATGATATTACTCTGGCCCGTAGACCGCTCCATTATGGGAGTGATGGAATGATTGAGGGTTTCGCTCTAGCTCTACACATAGCTCTTTCCCTCAGTTTTTCCTTTTCCTGCCTTCACCCTCTCCAGCTCAACATGAGTATGTGTGTGTGTGTGCCTGTGTGATAACCTTTCGGTGCGGTGTGCCCTCTGTTGAGTTGCGAGTTTCCAGCGGTTGAAATTGGAAGAGAATGGGCACGAGAGGTAGGGGAAGAGGAGGGCTCAGCTCAGGCAGCTGCAACTCCAGCCAGGGGTTGTTCACAAGTCTGGAGAGTTCTTTCTGTACTGTTCCATAGGCTGGCGGTACAGTAAGTGATCGAAGGATTGAACTAATTGAAAAACCAACCAACCACAAGGGTTCAAATTGCGGGGAAATGAATATATTTTAACAAACTAAATTTCAAAGGAAAATATTTATTTATTTCTTGAAGTTGCAGGCTGTTATCTAAGCAAAATCATAGTTTCATATTTTCTAAGGCCACAAACTCATCATCTTTATCGATAGACTTCTGTATTTCTACTGTACTTCTTCCTGTGGTCTCTACTTTAGTTTAAATTCTAGAATTGCAAACTGTTTTGCATTGCATTTGCCAACGGAAAAGCCAACTTCCTGGCCCTAATTAGTTTACAGCCTGAGTTACCTCCGGTGTTGCCAAGTCATTTCCATTTTTAACACCTAAAGGGAACGATGAGGAAAAGCTACTCCAAGCGGGTGAGAAGGGTTAATAAAACCCAGAGCCCTAATAAATCAACCGGCTTTCAATGCGGCGCCCAGAATGTGTAGTCACAGGTCTGGCCAAAAATGTCCATTAAGGCAGAGGCAGGTTTAAGAATTCCCCCTCCTGCCTCCACCTTCTTTTTACTCAAATTTTTATTTATTTTTTTGCCCCCCTTTGGAAAAAATTCTGGAAAAAATATGCCGAAATAAAAATGCATTGAACAGGCGAACAAAACTGGCAGCAAGCACTTTGGGATTAAGGGGAAAGTGCAAAAGTTGTCAGTGAAACTTCGACAAGGCCTAGAGAGGCCCCCCTCTGCCCCTCTGCACAGAGCAGAGCACTGGGAGGGTGCCTCCTGAGTTGCTCAGTTGCAGCTGCATTTTGACCTTTTTAAGTTGTGCAACGAACCAAGGAGCAGCAACAGCAGCAGGCGGCACAGCAGAGGGGTATTTTTTGGGTCTTTCCTCGGCAGGATTCGTCACTCAGCCAATTGTGTTCAATGTTTTCCGCATTTCCTGCATTTTCATGCATCTGCTTCTTGCCCTTTTGTTGCCTTTTACAGCACCTCTCTTCTTTCACCTCAGGAATCGCTCTGATGAGATGACACACAAAAAAATAAAAGGAGATGGCAAATCAAGGGAGGAATGAATATATATGTATATATCCTCAGGTAGACAATTTCTTGGGCACAAATCTTCCTTGAGGTCATGAGCGCCCATTTGTAAATTACTTTATGGTGCAATAAAAGTCGGTTGCCTGAGCTGAGCCTTGGCCAAATCTTAAATCCCGATTTAGGTATGCCTTAAGAAAAAGGTATATCCTTGCCAGTTGTAAATCGTTTTTAAATCTCTTTTCTCTCTTAGCGCGAAGTATGGGCCGTGTTTCTTGGGTTATTTCATTCATTAGGTGTGCATCTGTTTTAAGAAATCAACAATCGCCAAAAGCTTATATTCAACCTGGAAATCCATTTCGGATCCCTTGCTCTTTAGGAGAAATTTGCTCCTAACCAGATGTTTGTGAGTTTATTTTTTGCTAATTAGTTGGGTTTCTTAAAAATAATATCTTATGGATATGAATGATAAAAACATCCCTTAAGTTTTTAATATTTTTTCATAAATTATTTAAAATGTTAAAGAAAATAATACTATTACTAAATAAATACTAATACTAAATAAATACTAATACTAAATATATAAATGATATAATAAATGATAAAATATTTATGGTTTTCCTAAGACTTATAAACTGATATAATTCTGGTGCACTGCCTGCAGTTTTCCCGATTTTCATAGAATCACTAACAGCCTCCCTTTGGGTGGATTCTGTTTGTGCGGGTGGCTGAAACAGGGGGTTAAATGTTTGAATGTCTGCAATGTCTGTCTGTTTTTGGCAGTTTGTGTGTCTGTGTGTTTGGGCCGTGAGAAAATCTATGCGGCATACAGCTGGGCGCTCATAACTGGCAGACAAGTGTCTGTGTCCTCGTCTCTCTCTCGCTTTCGCACTGCATACGTGTGAGTGTGCATTTTTGGGGTAGGTATTTCCCAGCCCCCACTAAAAATCCCCATGAAAAGCGCGTTGAACTTTGAAGTTTTGTTCTTGGTTGGCTTTTTGCCTTTTAATTTTACTTTGATTTTTGTCTTTTTCTTTCTGTTGCCCCCGTGTGTTGCCGCAACAAAGGTTGCCGAAACATAAGAGAAAAAGAAGAGAATGAGCGAGTGAGAAGGCGCGAGGAAGAGCGTGTGAGAAAGCTTTTGATGTGGGAATCGGACTGTTGCTTTTTCTTTTGTTTTGCCTTTGCCCCCCACTCGCACATACACACACAACCTCACTCATTGGAACAGCAAAAAAAAAATAGCAAGATAAAACGTTCATTTCGCTTTGAGCACTTTTTTATTTTGTTTGCTTTTCTTTGTTCCCCTTCTCACACGCACACTTGGATACTTGGATATTCGCACACACTTGTGGCGCCTGAAAGTACGGGTGTGCGTGTGTGTGTGGAGTTTTGCATGTTGCACTTAACAGGCGCACATGCTCCAAAAGTCCGTTACTCTTAGGGTATTCCACTGAAGTTCCGCCCACTTTGCTGGAGGTCAAATAGTACTTTTGCTGATATAAAAGGATGATTTTAAACAGAAACTAAAATTTAGTCGCCGCTCCTTGGCGAAAATCATTAACCACTTTTGGTTGCTGCGACGGCTAAAACAGAAAAAAGCCAAAAGGTTCGAGGTGAACGCTTGGCCTTCAAAAAGTTTAAAACGCAAAAACCATGAAGAAGAAGCCCCAAGACGAAAACTCGGCGGACAACAACTACAACAGCGGAGAAACACATACGAGCACAAATGTCCACAGTTGGGGACAAGACAATAGAACTACTAGTTTGCTCTTTATAACGAAGAACGGGCTTTAATAAATCTGATGAAATTTGATGAAAATTAAATTAGAAATATTTAATTCCCTAAGTTTGTTTTCTAATCTTCATAGATATGGAAAATTCCCTTGATATTTTTCATAATTATAGCGAATTTATTCATTATACTCTGGGGAATTTGGTACTTGGAGTTATGTGAACATTTCCACGAATTCATAAAAACAATAGCATTTCAGTGCAAATAATTACAGTTTGCTCTACTATTTTAACCCCGGCTGTAGGTGGCAAAATAATAAATAAGTTAAGTAAATTGCGCATGAGACAACAACAAAAGAAACTCTTCGCGTTTGAGGGTAAAGAAATTAAAGTAAATTAAGCCGCAAAACAGTTGTGATGTTCGTTTTCAATTTAGTACAAATTCTACAGGCGAGCCTCCAGCTAGCCAAGTTAATAACCCGGACGAAGATGAGGAAGTACTTTCGTTCTGTGCATAGAACTTCCAGGCCCAATCATTTATTATCGTCGACTGTTCCGGTTGTAATTAATCATCCGTCCATTGAGCGAAAAGGGACACGGCAAAAAGCGAAAAGGCGAAAAGACGATTTTCAAAGCTTAACGATCAAAAGTAAACACACAGACACACACGCACACATTAACAACTGGCCCCAGTGCGGCGAAGTTGGAATTCAAAATTGCACGTTAAACGCGGCGACAACGAAGCGCCGAGTCAACAACAAAGCTCTGGTGTGAGCGAGAGGGGCAATCAGTCAGCAAAGGGGCGAGCGAGATGGCGAGTGGAACCAAAGTTTCGCCGCAGTGGTGGGTTTTCCGTTGCAAAATGGGAACGGTTTGGGGAGTGTGGGGCAGTGGAGAGTGCTGCGAGTGGAGAGTGGGGACCTGGGGGAAATACTAGGAAAAGAGAACGCGAGAGCTGCTTTGTCGACGCGAAACGAACGTTAAATTTTGAATTTTGTGGCGAGAAATTGCGCGCTGGTGTGTGTGTGTGAGTGTGAGTACATTTGAGCATGTGCATGTGTGCGGCCGGCCGGCAAATTGTGTGCAAAACGTTATTAAGCTGTTGCCTTGCTACTATATACTATACGCTATAACTCACCGCATATTTGCTGAAGAAGCCCTCGTGTATGCCGCTCGAATAATCCTCCAGTTCGAACATTTTCGAAAACTTGTTGTTTTAGCATGCACTTTGTTTTGGTCGATTCCGCTTTCCGCTGCTACTTCGTTGAACCGTTTGCCGGTTCTTTGCTTTTTTTTTGCAAAGACAACTAAAACAACAGCAACAAATAAACAGACACCGTTGTTTTCTCGGCACTTTGATTCAAATTATTCTTTATTTATTCCTTGCACAAATTTCGGCACATATTCAACTGTATTTATCACTTTCATCCGGTTTCTGATTCGTTTCGGGAACCGTGAACACAAATCCAACTCGGCGACTTCAAAACAACAGCGAAAAAATTAATATTACTCCGGCGCACTTGTAACTAACGTTTTTTTTAAAACGACCGGCGAATATTTTCAACTTTCCGCGGTCCTCTTCACGTAGTTGCTTCGTCGTTGCTTCAGAATGAGTGAATGAGAAAGTGAGCGATTGAACATAGGAAGTGTAGCCAAAAAAGTGGGGCCGTTGATACCATTCCAAAAATTCATAAATATTTATTGTGGTATTTTTAATTATGTTTTGTATATGCCCTGTTGGTCACACTAATTCTGTTATTTACAGAGGAAGCACTAGTCAGTGATGCCAGATGATGATACGCGAGCGATGCCAGACTTTTCAGATGTGAGCGACCAGCGATGCCAGACTTTTGAGACGCGAGCGATGCCAGATCGATGAGACGCGAGCGACCAGCGATGCCAGACTTTTGAGTGACGAGCGACCAGCGATGCCAGACTTTTGAGTGACGAGCGACCAGCGATGCCAGACCGATAAGTCACGAGCGACCAGCGATGCCAGATCGATAATTCCATGGGTATCGAATATTAATATCGAATAATCGATAAGTCCCGCATTTTTAGTAGTTTTTGTTTACAAACTTTAATCTCGCGAAATCTGATATCCCATTGGCATGCAAGATGAGCGGCAGCTACAAGACCCCGCGCAAGCAGAACCTGAAGTCGATAGAAAACCTCACAAACTCGGAGGATGAATCCGCGGATATGGACACTGCTATGGTCGAAGAAACGGAAACCCAGGCAAGCTCCAAGCGGACCACTCGTCGCTCCACCCGCCGCCCGAGTCCCACCAAGAAGTATCAGGCTTATCAGCGGGAGAATGACAACAGGCAGCCGGAGCACGTGGTGATCAACTACGTGGAGTGCACGGACGATGAGAGCGAAGATGAGGATATAGGAGACAAAGATACGCCCGAGGAGGATCGGGCGGAGGAAGAGGACCGAGCAGAAGTGGAAAATACAGCAAGGCCCACGTCCAAGGACCTAAATCTCATCCAATCCGAGTACAATGTGGCCGGGAGCAGTCTGTTCGGCTTCAATACGCCCAAAAAACGAGATGCCATGGCTCTGGCCGCCCTCAATGCCACGCCCCGCACGCCCAAGACCCCGAAGACGCCGCGACTGGGTGTCAAGACGCCGGATACCAAGCGCAAGCGATCTGCCGCTGATCAGCCAAAGACGCCTTCCCATGTGCGCAACCGTGTCAAGAATCGTGGGTAGTCGCTAGCCCTTACAGTTTCTCCAACTGAATTTATTTTTACATTTCCAGAAATTGCCAAAATAGTGGCAGACTCTGGCGACGAGGATTTCTCCGGAGACGAGAGCGACTTTCGACCGAGTGACGAGAGCAGCAGCAGTAGCAGCAGCAGCGATTCATCCTCCGATAATGATGCTGCCGACGATGATGAACCCAAAACGCCCTGCAAGACGCGTCGCGCCATTGTGGTTCCCATTCTGCCCAAGACTCCATCGGCTGCCAGGCTTCGGCAAACGGCGCGGGCCAAGAAATCCAATGAATTTGTTCCCGAAAGCGATGGTTACTTCCACTCGCATGCCAGCACCAAGATCCTTACCTCTGATCACACGTTGGACCGCCTGAAGAATCCTCGGCTGGCGGCCGATCGTCTGTTTAGTTTGCTGTCGGAAATGAAGCTGTCGGCAGAGCACGAGACTTCGATCAATGCGATTATGGAGGAGTATCGCTCGTACTTTCCCAAGTGGATGTGCATTCTGAACGAGGGCTTCAACATTCTGCTCTATGGACTGGGTTCCAAGCGACAGCTGTTGCAGGCCTTTCACCGCGAGGTGTTGGCCAAGCAGACGGTTCTGGTGATAAATGGCTTCTTTCCCAGTCTGACCCTGAAGGATGTGCTGGATAGCATCACAAATGAGATTCTGGATGCGGGCGTTAGTCCAGCAAATCCGCACGAGGCAGTGGACATGATCGAGGAGGAGTTTTCGCTGATACCGGAGACGCATCTCTTTTTGATTGTCCACAATCTGGATGGAGCCATGCTGCGCAATGTAAAGGCTCAGGCGATTCTGTCCCGCCTGGCGCGAGTGCCCAACATTCATTTGCTGGCCTCCATCGACCACATCAATACCCCTTTGCGTGAGTATTTGGAGCCTTAGCTGGAGTGCTAAACATTAACCCTTTTGTTTCTTTGCAGTCTGGGATCAGGGCAAGCTGAGCAGCTTCAACTTTTCGTGGTGGGACTGCACCACCATGCTGCCCTATACGGATGAGACGGCCTTCGAGAACTCCCTGCTGGTGCAGAACTCGGGCGAACTGGCCCTCTCCTCAATGCGCAGCGTTTTCTCCTCGCTGACCACCAACTCGCGCGGCATTTACATGCTGATTGTCAAGTATCAGCTGAAGAATAAGGGTAACGCCACCTACCAGGGCATGCCATTCCGTGATCTGTATTCCAGCTGCCGTGAGGCCTTCTTGGTCAGCTCCGATCTGGCTTTGCGCGCCCAGCTAACCGAGTTCCTCGACCACAAACTGGTCAAGTCCAAGCGAAGCGTGGACGGATCCGAGCAACTAACCATTCCCATTGATGGTGGCCTGCTGCAGCAGTTCCTCGAGGAGCAGAAGGATAAGAAATAGAAGCCGGCGGCGCAGTAATGTTAGAACATATTAATTTATTATCTAATATCTCGTTTAAATACAATTACAATTTTCGCTTTTTAAAAATGGTTGTGTCGTGTGTGTTGCTGCAGATTTTCGTTCTCATTTAATTCATTTTTGTCATTTTTTCTACACATTTAGATTGTTGGCATGCATAAAAAGTTGGTTTGTCTGTTCACTAGATGATACACATTTGTAGATCGCTAGATTTTGCCTTCCCCGAAACGTATTTTCCTTCAAATTGCGAGCCAAGAGCAACACAAAAAAGCAAAAAACAATTCCTAGGATTTGAAGGAGCAGAGCTGGCAAGGAATAACAGGATTTAATATTCTTTTCCCTTTATCATATCGAAAGAATTGTAAACTTTGATGTTTTTCCTTTTTTTAAATACTGAAAAATATTGCATTTAACGATCAAATATCGAAATTAACGAAAAATATCTCTCTATCCGTTGAATCAAACAGAATATCGATTGGTAGCACATAGAAGATTGATTTATATATCGAATTTTGCGTCAAAAATCGATACAAAATCAATTTATTGATATTTGATGCTCATATTAGTATTTTAACGTTAAATAGGATATTTTTCAATATTAGACATTAGGATATATCAAAGTTAACGATAATTTTGTGCCTTTTAAGCTGCAATCGCTCTACCGAATTTCTATATTATTTTTATTCGGTTCGGGCACCTGTTATTCAAGAGCTCTGCCTCCAATAGCTTAGGATTTGACGACGGCGTCAAAATAACATAAATAGCTAACGAAGCACTCGACAAATCATAGAACTCGCTTCCGTCAGGACTCTCTCCCATCCATTCAAAGGCTATTGTTGGTTGGTTACCTAGATTACTATACATTCATCGCACATACACTGATTTAAAGCATTTGGACTTGTAGCCTTAGTACGTTGGTTAATTAGAAATTAGAACTGATGCTGCGACTAAGGCTAAGGCTAATTTATTTACACTTTCATTTCGGATGGCAAATCACATGCAAAGTCAATCGGAAGTACACATATAGAATATTGAAATATCGTTCTTAGTTGCTCCTATTTTATATGTAATTATATTTTACCCTTTCCTGAATACCTGAAGTTTTTGTTCTGTCAAACTCCTACACGATCTGCCGGTTTTAGCATATAAAAATGTCATCGTCAGCTGTTCTACACCTTCTTTTATTTATTTATTTATTTAATAGTTAGATAAATATTGTTATCACGTTTACTTTACTCGTACTCGTACATTTTTGCAATAAATCAGAAAGAAGAGAAACCACCCCCAAAGATCATCTCCCCATTTAGCAGAAATGAATTGATGCAATATTGTTTGTGGTTTTTTCAATTTTTATCTGCTTACTATACACAAATTGCTACTGTTTGCTTTTATTTCGACAATGTTTTGTTTGTTTTTTAGAGTTTTGTACAACAAATTAATTACATTTGCGCTTAAACAAAGAGAAACAAGTTGCAGGTGTTTTAAATACTTAAAAAAAAAGAAAAGAGAAACAATACACGAGAAAATCAAAGAAGTGATTTTAAAATCAATGCTGAATTAAAAGTATTTTTTCTTGGGAAAAGGAGCTCAGAGGAGTGTACGCTTAAATTTGTTGCTTAGGCGGTGGTAGAATTGAGAACTTTTGGTAAATAACAATTAATTTTTATACATTTAATGGGGCAGCACACTCCTCCTCAGTGGAAACACAAGAGGGTAAAAGGTGGAAGTGGATTGGTGGGCGGGTGCAATAAAACCTTGAATGCATTGAAAATTGTTCCGAGTTTTACATATACACAATATATAAATCAACTTCATTATCATATCCGTATCATTACTCATCGAATATACATCACAATCAAAGTGTACGCTTTGTAATTATACGCAGTAATCGCTAATCATAATTATATTTCTCAGTGATTTTTTTTATTTTTTGCCGTTTTCTTTTCTTTTTTTATTTTTATCGTGGTTTCATGCCTTCGTTTTTTATTTTAAATTTAATTTATTTTTACTTTAAATGTTCCGTTTTTGTTTTTTATGCTCTTTTTTTTGTTGGTATTCTCTTCCTATTACTTTTGTTTTGTTTTTTTTTTTAATTACTTTTAATTGCTGCTTTTGGGACTTAAGTTTAGAATTAATTAATAATTATTACTCGTAAACATATTAATCATAGGTAAATATTAAATCAACAAATAAAATACAATTAAACTCAAGTTTTTGTTTTATCAAAATTAATTAAATTACTCGAAATCGAAACAATAAACGGTACTGCTTGCTCTGATTCTCATCATCATGATCTATCTTCCTGCTGCTTTTGATGCTGTTCTTGTTGTGGTTGTTGTTGTAGTTGTTGGTGTTGTTGTAGTAGTTGTTGGTGTTGTTGTTGTTCTTGATAAAATTTATTATTGTTGTTGTTCTAGTATTGCCGTATGATGCTTTCTTGAGGTTAACCGCCAATCGTTCGATTAAATATTTCACAATCAAGTTTTCATTTCAGCTCATTTTCACGCGTTTCCTTGGTGGTCCAATTGGTGGGATTTGTTGTGTTGCGAGCGCACGAAATGCCTCCGCTATCAAATGTGAATGTGTTGTGATCATATTTTGCCAGCCAGAGGTTTCCATCACATCGGTGGCATGACTGTAAAGGGAAATAATGATTTTTAATTTAAACTCTAAATAGCTTTCATTAAAAAAACTTACGTATTTATGAAATCTATCGTTTGTGCTTTCAATTGATCCGCACTGTGGAGATCAGCTAATATTAGTGTTTCGGCTGCTGTTTCTACAGAGAGATTGACGCACAGCGCCTCCTCGCACATCACTTTCAGCTTTTCGAGTGCATACTGCCAGAAATAAATTAAATATTTCATTATTTTATGCTATTGGAAATGAAATTTAGATTCGATTTTACCTTATCAGCAGCCGCTAGGAGATCATCAGCCATTTTTTCTAAATTGGGCGCTTTGCCCGTATATATGAATCGTAGCATTTCTTTAAGAACCTCATGATCCACATCGGTTATGGCGACACGATTCAGCTTTCGCTCCTCCATCTCATGCTCAAACATGGCCGCAAAGACATCGCTGCGCGCTGTTAAAGAAATAATTTAAAATTAGTAAAAGTTTACAAAGTAGAAAGTATATTTTATGAATTCTTACCTGCCAGTATGGCCTTGTGCGCCTGGAACTCCCTACCGCCCACAGAGAGCGTGACGTCGCTAAACTTCTCATTGTCAAAGAGATTGCCCAGATCCTCGGATAGTTTGCATTCGGGCACTTTGAACTGCACAATGTTGGATTGTCCAGAGATATTGACGCTGTCCGCCACAACGCTGACTTCGCAGAAAATGGTTAGCTTATCCTCAGGCAGCAGGCCATTGGCCTCGTCCAGCAGGAAGTCGCGTCGGATGAACTTCTTGAAGCCCCAATCCTTGCCCTGCACAAAGCGGTAAGCTCTGTAAAGGAAGATTTCAATTAGAAAAGATTCTAAAGAACATTATTGATAGATTAGTCTTACCTTTGGGATTCCATGGCTTTGGTCTCCTCACGCTTGGCATTCAGTATGGAAAATTTGAACTTGGCTCTCACTTCCGATTTATTACACGACACTAACAGTAGGTATAACGAGAGATAATCCTTGCTCTCCTCATCGAGACCCTTGGGATTGACCCGTAAACACCTGAAGAATAAAAGATTACCATTTAGTAAGTTATTTAATAGTTATTTTATGTTATATTTACTCACCATTTCAGTTTGTCATTAGCACCGGCTGAGAATGTGGACGATTTGAGTACTTCACCCATCTCCTCCCGACAAAAACTAAAGTTATTTATGGTCCACATATAACTAAATTTAACCACTTTGACCTGTAAATAAGAAAAGAACACAGAGGTTAATGGAGTTTGGGGAAGGGGGGAATGATCCCTGGTAAATATTTGTAACTAACTTCTCGGATTTCGCCCACCTGAGCCATCATCACCTGTACCTGAGCGGAAGTGCATTTACAACGAACAAAAATTTGTGAAATCCGATCGGTTCAGATGGCTCAGCCGCTGGCAAATCCATAGGAATGCAAAAACCAAACATCGAAGGATGTAAAGGAAATTTAATCCTCCTTGGGACTAGGGACTAGGACTTACCTGCGTATAGCACCAGTTCTCGGCGACTGGCGTATTAACTTCCGGCAAGGGCGGCGAGGGAACGCGGCTGACCGCCATCGTACTACTGGATGCGTGCAGGTTCGAGGTGACTCTAGCTGTTTGGCTTGCCTGACATTCGTTCACCGGCAATCTGAAAGGATTTAAGAAGAGGTAAATCTAGAGTTAGTTGGAGATATAATAATAAAGATAATTATAGTTAAATTTATCATAAAATATATATTAAACAGCGCAAGGGTTGAGCTCAAAGTGGAGCAAATAAGATCTACTTAAAGTCATTTTCCTTACAAGCAATCTTCGTGATTCTTTCTATAAAATATATCTCAATATTAAGGAACTTAATTGCCAAATTAAAACTTATTTTATAAAGAAAATGGCTGAGTTACAGTAATTTCTTCAACAGGAATCGGCTTCAGCCAAAAAATTAGTTTCCATAAATATTTTTTACAGGAGAACCCAAAACATAACGTCAAAAACTCTTTAACAATATTTTTTACTCCTTCCTTTTAATCTTAAAAGGCAACTACTTAAAACTCTTTAAGTTCACAGCTTTTTCTAGTCAAATTTTTAAGGTTAACTTTAGTTTTTCTTATTTTTCACCCTCTTGTTAAGTAATTTTTATTTAAAACATTTAATTTAAAATTCAAGACTCTTTTGTGGTCACCTTGGCTCCTGTATTAGATCCATGATGCTGCGCTCGAATTCAACTTTCACAAAATTGCTATCGGAATTCGAGTGCCGGGCCAAAAGATTGAGCAGCTTCAACAGCAAAGAGTTCTCCAGCTTGCCGCCCGTTCGGAAAAAACACACAAAATATAACAGAGAATAATACGCGCACAAAAATGTTTGCTCAAAATAAATATTTAAATATTATTTTGTTAATAAAAACTTTAAACGAGACGACACGAACGACTGGACAACATAAAGCAAAGTGCGCCAAAAAGTGTGGCGTTCATAATTGTCGAAAAAGGGAGCAAAGGCGAAGAACGATTATATATATGCTTTTTATATATATATTTTTTACAGTAACTCCGAAAAATCCCAGAATAGTGAGAGAATAGAGAAGATAAACCGAAGCTCTAGCTTTTGAAGCTTTTTGCACAAAGAAACAGTTCTCAAGACGGCATAAATAAATATCACAAGAAAAAAACACAACCGTTGCGCAGGAGCAGCTAAGGAAAACTAACTGATGGAACCAGGAAAATTGGAAAAATCAAGACAGGCAGAGGAGTTGAAAATCCTAAAAATCCTGCAGATGACAAGGCAAACAATGGACCCAAGGAAATGTAGCCAGGAGTGGAAAATTGACAAACAATGGGTCAGTCGGCGGCAGTTGAGGGCGAAGGTGAGCGTGGATGAGGAGGATGTGGATGATGTGGTGTGCGTTGCTCATCAAGGAAAGGTGCAAAGCATGCAGGAGGAGAGTCGAGAGGCTGAGAGGGAGGGAAGATGGCAGAAGGATCTCTGATGCACAATAGCAACAATAACAATCTGCCAGTCTTATGTGTTCTTTTTTTTGTGTGTTGTTGTCTCCACAGTGCGCAGATGCAGATGGAAAAGACAGTAAATGACAGAGGAAATAGCGATTACACAGAAAGAAAAATGTATAACGAAATTACCAGAAATAAAATGATTAATACTATAAAAAGGAAGGAAGGCAGGCCTTGGAAACTGTAGAAATAAATTAACTTGCCACAAAGTATGTTTAACTAAATGAATATAAATATTTTAAAGCATTTTGCCGCAAGAAATTGTCAAGGAAAGTTTTGAAATATCTTTAAAATGCTAAATAAATTAAAATATATTTTTTGTTAGCATTTTAAGGCAATAAAAAATCTTTAAATATTTTTAAATTGGTAACTAAATTAATAAATATAAATAAATATTTTCCACATGTCTTAAATCAAATTTAAACCAATCTTTAAGGTTTTCCTGCCAGTGCACAATTAAGCGTAGGAAATGTCGGAAAAATCTAAGCAAGGCTGCTGTCTCTCAGCTCAGCAAGGTTGAGATTTTCAAGGTGCAAACCGTTTTCCGCTTCCCATTTTCAGTGTTCAGTTCTCAGTTCTCAGTTCTCATTTCTCACTTCTCAGTTCAGTAGTTTTGCAGCCTCAGCTCAGCTCAGCAGCTCTCTCTCCCTCTCTGTGTGGCGATTTTGATGGCCATCATCAAAATCCAGCTGAAGGACCTTCAATGGGCCCGCACGCGTGTGTTGTGTGTGACTGTGTGCGTTAGCCATCAAAAGGTTGACGCAGCTCGTCAAGGTGAACAAACCGTAGTAAGCCATAAGCCGTAAACCGAATCACCGAAAACCAAGCTGCGAGCCGAGCTGAGCGCTGAGCCCTGAGCTGTGCTGTGCTGTGCTGAGCTGAGCCGCTTTATTCAATTTTTAGTGAGTGTGCCTTAATGTTAATGACATTGATTTGGCATTGAGGCACATACACCATGCACCACCACCTCTCCCTTGGCTTCTCCCTCTCTCGTGCTTCAAGTCAAGCCAAGGGCCAGAGCCGAAAAAATGAGTTTGTTTTGTTATGACATTGAAAACCATTTGTTTGGCGCCTCAAACCAAGGCAAATGACAAAAAATTACAGAAGGAGAATAGAATAGTAGGAGGTGTTTAGAAGAAGGAGAATTATAGGAGAAAAATACGAGAAAAAAAGCCCAGAGCTCAGTCAGAACTTTTGTAATTGAATTAGCGAAGGTAAAGGTGACTCTGACTCAATCAAAAGCCAAAGTAAGAGCTTTGATGCCTATCTTTAAGACAAAAAAATACCTCAATCAACCATAAATGAATCTAAAAAATAAAAATCATGAAATAAAAGCCTTAAAAAATCAGAAAAAATAGTTATTTAAAGAAATATTTCACATTCTCTGTAAAAATCATACTCCACAAATATCAAACATTGCCCTGAAAGTGTATCTAAATATTCAGTAAACACAGACACAGACACATACTCTTGTTCTAGCCTCTTCCCCTTGAATTATAATACAAACAAACCTATAGATATACCTTTCTACATATTATAGAGGCCCACCTAAGGGCTAACCTCTCTCTTTATATTTAAAGAAGTCCCGCGGTAAATAAATTTGAATTGTTTGGCAAACACACCGCGGCGTTAGCCATATTCTATAGTCATGCCATTAGCTTTGCTTACTTAGCCACCGGAGATCACCATTAGTTCTGCTACAGAACAGTGAACCCACACACGAACACTGACCCATAGAAAAAGGATGAGGGTCTACAAGGACAGCTGGAATGCAACGAATCCAGTTGGTCACGGATCAAGGAATTCCATATAGAGGTATTTGTACACACAGCAGAAAAAGATCAAGGTCAAAGGAATTGTTTATATTTAAGAATTTGTGTTAAAAATATTATTATGATCTTTAAAGTATCATTTTGATGTTTAAAATATTATTTACATCTTCTATTATATTAATATTTCCTGTTTTATATGGTTTTGATCTTTAAAACAAAGATTAGAAGTTTTCCTAAATAAAATCCTATCTTTTGAGAGTCATTCTGGTCTCAATTGATGTGATTTGATTAAGATTAAATAAGTATTTAATAATATTACCAATTAAATTGATATAATCTATATTTTAATAAAAAAATCCCTTTTTTGTACTGTGTACTGTGTGCCCCTCCCTGGGGGATCCTTCGGCAATCCGTGGGCCTTGGGATCACAGCACAAAGAATGGAAATTTATGACAAATCCAGGGAGGAGCACAAACCTCTGCTTTTCATGGGAGTCAAAGGCAGCAGCACGCGTTAAAGAAATGCCATAAATCGGATTTTTGGCCAAAAGAAAACACGTTTCGTTACATTTCTTTTTCTTTTCTTTTCTTTTTTTTTGTTTTGGGGAGCAGAGAAATTGATGGTTGTTCACGCAGCAGCTGCTGCAGCTCATTGGGAAAACTACAGACTTAGAGAGAGAGAGCAGAGGGAGCGAAAACTTTTTCCGCCAAACGAATATGTAAAGAAAAAAATAGAGAAAAAGTTATATAATTTGCCAGCGACTCGCTTTGGCGCTTTCCACACTTCCGGCAACTTTTCATTAGCATTTAAATGAAATTTGATAAAGGCAGCAACAACCACAGAAACAACAACAGCAACAAAAGGCAATAATAAACGAACTCAAGCTGAAAATGGTGAAAATTTTTCATTTTTCTTTACAACAAATTATCGCATGGCTTTTCACTTGGCGTTTTCACCAACAAAAACAACACAAAACGGCGAAGCAACAACAAAATGCTCCTTTCACTCCGCCGCCTAGTCGAGTTGAGTGAAAAACGCTTTTCAGTTGTCGCCGTTGTTTTCGAGCCAAAAGGAAACGCTTTTCTTGGCTTTTCTTTTCTTCTCCTTTTTTATTTTGCGCATTTTTACATAAACACAGATGCAAAGATACATTTTTCAGTCGTCGGCAAAGAGAAGGCAACGACGAAGAAGCTACGGCAACGGCGGCAATTTAATTTAAATAATGTGAACTTTCATGCCAATGAAAATGATTTCAAAAGAGAAACTCCACGCAAGTTGAACTCCCAAAAGCAACTCAGAGACAACGAAAACTTCACTTCCGCCACAAATGCAACGCAAGCCAAAACCAACACAGCCACATCTTGGGGGTAACATCACCATGACATGAGCAACGCCAACACGAAGATGATAATATCCACCCAAAAATAGGCAGTTAACTTTGACACAAGGAGAAATAAGGGGTTATGCGTTATAGGTTCAGGTAAATTAGTTAAAGGATTTAAAAAGTTGTCTTTTCTTACTGTATTTAATTTATATTTTCCTAAGAAAGTTTTGTCGATTTATTTGAAAATGAAATAGTTGAAAATTAAAGCTCGTTAAGAGGCCTTCCTAAAATTACTTTAAGCTATAAATCCTTAACTGTTTTTAATAAAATAAATGACATATAATGGCTAATGGTTAATTTCAAATATGTATTAAATACATCTATACAGAAAATTGTTCAAAAGAATAAATAAATGAATTAAATACAAGTTTTTAATAATATTGTAAAAAAGTCACGATCTATAAAATATATGTATTATTTTAATGTATTCTTTGAGCAACCTCTTTTTATTTCTTTTCAGTTCCTATTATGTAGATTTCTAGTTAACTCTATCTATAAAGAATTTCTAGGAATCAACCATTAAAAAATTAACGCTAAAATAGACATAGTTAAATCCCAATTCGTAATACCTATTAAATTTTGAAAAGTGTGTTAAAGATGGCTCAAATCTCCACAACTCTTTCTCCACATTTCTTTCTCCACTCTCTCCACTCTCCTGCTGGCTGTAATAAAAAGTGTCAACAGTTTTGACGCATATTAATTTTAAAAAACTCCCACGCTCAACATTTCTCTCGGTTCGTTTTCTTTGCCATTTGTTTTCGTTTTGCTTTTTCGGTTTTTGGCTGGGTTTCGTTTTGGTTTTGGCTTTGCGGGTCTTTCACTCAGTTGAACTAAAAAAAAAAAGTCGATTCGTTGCGTCGTCGTCCGTTTGCCTTTGGCCCCCCGCCGACATGTGGTTGTTGTTGCTCTTGCTATTTCTGCTGCTATTATAGTTGTTGTTGTTGTTACTTTTGGAGAGGGAGAGAAAGCTTCAGCTTCAGCTCCAGCTCCAGCATTGGAGCCTCTGTTATGAGCGCCCTCTCGTTCGCACACACACAAACACATGGGGGCTGCGGCGGCTGCAGTTTCACAGTTTTGCTGCCGCCGCCGCCTGCAGTTTTTCGTGAAAGTCGCCCCACGCTGCTTGATGTTGTTGTTGTTGTTGTTATATAAAGCTAAAGCGTACGAAATCATGTAAGTAGAGTGAAATTTGCCTTCTCTTGTTGTTGTTTTTGCAATTGTTTTTCGCACTAATGAAAACAATCGAAAGTCAGAGTTAAGAGGAGAGGAAAATTATTATTGTTTCCATAATTATACCCTTAAACGATTCGAGAGTTTTTCCTTTAACAAGGCCACTGCAAATTGGAATTGTGGCAGCGCCAATTAATGGATCAACAACCTTATCAATGGATTGATGATATATTAGCTCTTATATTAAACTCATTTGTGGAGGATTTTTGTTTGAAATATAAAGTTTATATATTTGAAATAGCTATTAAAAAATAATTATTGCAATATTTGGGAAATAATATTCTAGGAGCCGGTGGGAAATTATTAAAAACATGGAATTCTTGTAATGTCAGGTATTACCCATAAGATAATAACCAGAATGGGGCAATCCTATACCTAAACATATTAATAAGAATTATATAAAGATAAAAAGATAATTCTTAAATGATTAGTAAATAATTATAATTTTGAAAAGGCTCAGGTAATGAATAAGTACAATCTAATTTCAACAGATATTTTCGTAATCCCTGCTCTCATTTCATAAATCTCTAAAAATAAAAGCATGTTTGGTGTTCCCATTTTCCATCATATGCATAAAGTTAATGTTGTTAATTTTTACATAACTGCCGTTTTGTGGGCTCTTTGGATTTATTGTTGGATTTGATATGCTAATCGGGCCCAAACAAACCAAAAAGAAACTAGGCCGCAAACAGCAAAGCGAAGCTGACCAAAAACTCAAAACCAATTTTGCCACATTGGTTTGACACTTTTATTGCTGTGATTTTTTTGTTTTTTGGGAGGGATTGCAGCATAAATGAAAGTTTGTGGTTGTGTTAATAATCACAAACAATAATGAGGGGAAAACATACATATTTCGATTACGTAAAAGGCATAGGAAATGAGGTGTAACTAGTTGGGAGAAAAATGGAGATCATTACAACAATAATTTTGAGATTAAAAATTAGCTCTCATAAAATTAAGTGAGATTTGAGATTTTCTAGATATTTCCTAACTCTTAGATAATTCCTAAAAATATTTTAAAAATATTTACAACCAATTGATCTTGTAAGACACCCATTTTTTTTGTTACTGTGTTTGGCGTAGGCGTTTCTGACGCCGGCAGCGACGTTTACAGAGTTTCACCCGATCGGCAGCACAAAAAAAACCCAACAAACCAACAACAAAAAAACAATAATAAATAAAACCCGAAGCAGCAAAAACCCGAAGCCACAAAAAACGAGAGCAAGTTTGCTGACAGCGACGACGACGAGACTTTATGTAATCGTTAAAACCAGTTTGATGACGTCGTCGTTGTATCGTATAGTTTGCAGATCTCTCTGGTTAACTCTTTTTCCTACCATTTCCCCCCAGTCCCCAGTTAACTCTCTTTGGAGCTCTCTTAGCCTGCTTTTTACCAGCTGCTTTTGTTGTATAATAAATTTTCACACAGGCAAACAAGTTTGGGAGTTCGAAATCAATAAATTAATAATAAGCCACATGTGCTGCTGCTGCTGCTGTGTGCCCAATTTTCATTGAATCGTTTTTAGGGGCCCCCAACATTTTGGCTTGTTTGCATTTTGCCGCTTTTACCTCTTTCTCTGCACTTTCTAAACAAATTGTGAGCGAGGCGAGTGAGCGATCGGGCTTTCATGCGTTTTCACATTTTGTTTTTGTCGGGCTTTCTTTTTTTTCTTCTTTTTCTTTGGCCTTTTCTACAGCGTTTTCAGGCTTTTTTTTCTGTAAAGACTGCCCCTCTTTCACTAGGCGCAATCTTGTTGGCTTAAAAGATCTTCTTTTTTTATTGGCCAAAGAGATTCTCGGCACTCGCCCGATTTCTAGGTGAGATCTGTTCTAAATAAAATGTGGGTTGTGAGTGAAAGACGCTCGATAGAGATGGAGATCGAGTTGTTAATTTTGATCTTGATCTCCGATCTCTACTGGGATTTTCGGTTTAAGAGTTTTGGGTTAAAAAAGTGTGTAAGAAGTAGAAATTATTGGATTAAATGGGGGAAAAGTGTACGAGATGTAGAAATTTTTGGATTAAATTGGAAATACAATTGAAAAAGTTGAGGAAAACTTTGAATAACTCCAGTACCAATCATTATTTAGTGAAATATAAATTATTTTTGTTAAACACTTACTTATTTTTGTATTTAAATGATTTTAAAAACATTTTTTGGTGAAAATTCGCCTTGATCAGTGTTGCGTCAACATGTTGCCTGGTCTTTTGCAACATTAACACCAGCGCCGACCAGCAGCAAATTCATATAGGCGGCCCTTTCGAATAAAATCAAAAATCAGCGAAGCAAACTTCCCGTCTCTTCCCATTCGAGCAGATAAAATACAAAAACCGCAAAGCATAACAAAAGAGGGAAGGGTATTCGAAAGACAGGAAGGGGTTACGGGTTCAAAGACTGGAGTGTAGGCACTTTTTGAACGCCGGGAAATCCCGAAGGTTAAATATACATTAACGTTTATTTTTCGCTAAACAGTTTTTTATATTATTAAAATATATATTAATTGAATATTTCTATATGTTTTTTTTACAATATATTTCAGGGATATTAAGCTTACACAAATCAGTAATTATATTTATTATGTTTAAGAAGTAATACCCATTGTAAGACCTTGCAAAAATGTTTACACAACTCTTGCTTGCTTTGGGTTGAAGTGCCTATATAATTTACAATATGTACTCAAGGGTGGGTGCATCCAAACCCAAAGCGAAACCCAAACTGAAAACCAAAAGCACTGATAAAGACCAGTCCGTTCGCAATCAGCAGACACATGACTCAGATTTTCCAGTTGGCGGCGGAGACAAAGAGCGCTACTTTTTCTTTTCTTTCTTTACTTTTTGTTGAAAAAATATTGCGGATTATCGGGCAATTTTGCAGCCGGCAAGACAAGGCCAAAGAAATCGAGCAACAAGTGCATGAAAACCAGAACAGAACGCGGCGGCCCTAGAGTGAAAAGTGAATGGGGGAAAGGCAGAAAATAAATAATAACAATTACTGGCACATGGTCAAGCAGTAGGCACTAAGAAAGAACCCAAACCCAGACCCAAACCCAAGCACGAGCCATGGTCTCGATTCTTGATTCTCCAGCTCTCTTCTTCAATGACAAAGCAGCAGCTGGTGTGCTGCGGTGTAGCTGGTAGATGTTGCTGCTGCAGCTGTTTGCTGACCCCAAATGACAAAGGTTGGCACGCAAGCAGAGGTACAGCAAAAAAAATTACTATGGATTATCCCATTCATTATGATTATTATTTAAACAAGTTTTTAACGGACAAAATTGGCTGCTTGTTTTTATAAGAAATATATTATATAACCTTGTTGGGTTTTTAGCAAATATTCATGTTTAAAATGTATTTCCATTTTATAAAGCTCTGGGAATGATCCCTTTCGTACTTCTTAGGATCCCCAAATTCGTATTTGTGAGTTTTAGGGCAAAAAGTGGATGTTGAGAGGTCAAAAAAGCACACCAATGCCTTAGAGATCCACTTTTGACCCTTTCTATACCCGCTGGAAAATATAAGCTTCATTTTTCTCCGTGCACTCATTTCGCCCACGCCCATTAATTAACCGAAAATTGAGTGCCACTCAAACAACAAAAAAAAAAAACGGAAAAGTTAAAACACAGCACGGAGAACAACGCATCAGCATAAAAAAAAACAGCAGCAGCAGCAACAACAAAGAACGAGTAAAAAAGTTTTGTGTTTACCAAATTGTTATATATTTTCCGTTCATCTTTTTGAGGTTAGGCGAACGCCTTTTGGGGTCACCGTGTGAAAGCCAGCAGCGGCAGCAGGCAGCAGCCACGAGAGCGAAAAGGAGAGCACTTTCTGAGAGAGAAAGCAAGCAGCTATTAAGGGTGGCGGCGTCGGCGGCTGATACACAGAGAGAACTTAATTACTTAAGTTTTGTTTATTATTCTCGCCCGGGAAGGCAGAGTTACGACGCCACAGTCGTCCGTTCGGTTCTGTACTCCCCCTAAGCCAGGGGCGGGTTGATCAATGGAATTAGTAAGCAAATCATCAGAAAGAAACCAATTACTTACGCAAAAGTAAGGTCATCAGAAAAAAATAAACCCTCGAGGTTGCGCCAACTAAAACTAAAGTCGAAGCGACTATAACTCTCGGCTGTTCAGAAACTACAAGTCATCAAAATTAAATATACATACTATATATGTATATATTGTATATTGTATTGCATATTGTTTTGTATATATCAACGTCCAACACACGCACACTCCACGGTGTGGCAAACAATCAAAATATCAGAGAAACTTTTACAAAACAAACTGTGTTGTGTTTTGTTTGCCTCGGTTTGCTGGGTTTGTTGTGGCCATAATTCAAGGATGTGACAATGGTTACTTGAACCCCACAGCCAAGCCCCAAGTAGTTCAGGGTGCAAGTAGCTGCTCAGGAAGCGAAGCGAAAGGTCCCAGGAAAACGAAACTGGGTCACACACAGCAGGGCTAAAATCTTGAGGGGTTTTTTGGGATTTCTTTAGAGGGGGGTTCTAGGTTTTGGTTTATCCATAAACTTGTTGCCGGGGAGGGTTTTTTGGGGAAATGCTATTTCCCGAATCGGTAAAGTTTCCCGATACAAGCTAAATAATTTATAGAAACAAGAGGGTTGTGTAGCATCGATCAGGGTTTAAAACTAGTCTATTTTTAGATAATCAAATTTATATCTTTCTTTTTAAAAAACAAGATTCTAGTCTTCTCATTTATATCATTTAAAAAAAAGCATAAAAATACCCCAACGTTTATATCTTTAATTTCTCAAATTTCAAATCCCATTAGATATGACTTTAAAGTTCATCTTTTGTCATTCAGGATTCCCACCTCTTACTTATTATTTAAATACTAGATTGCTACTGCTATTTTTAAATAGATATAGCAAGTGTGCCTCACATGGACAAATGTCAACTTCTGGCATTTAAGCTAGAGATAATATTTATTTAAACTTAATACCCAAAGAGACTTTAAGTACTCTTTTACTCCCTTAATTAATCCTTTTGGTATTTACCTTTTATCACAGAAATTTGCGGCGGCGTTACAAAATTCCTTGGAATTTGGGCATTTAACTAATAATACTAGGCACAGAGGAGATTGTTGTGGTTGCTGTTGGTTTGTATTTGCAGAGTTGTGGTGTTGGTGATGATGGCTGTTACTGCTGCTGGAGTTACTGCTACTGCTGCTGCTGCTGCTGCTGCTATGGTGATGATGATGATGATAGTGTTGATAGGCGGAGGAGGAGGACGCGGACGCGGTGGACGAGGACGATGACGAGGAGGAGGAGGAGGCGCTTAGGGGATGCTGATGCTGCTGCTGGTTGAGATGCCGCCGAATAGACTGATTGATGCGATTCGTTATGGAGTTGGTCAGCGCCGAATGGTGGCCATGCAGATGATGGGATGAGGAGGAGGGTGATGCCGACGTGGATGAGGATGAGGAGGAGGCAGCTCCAAACAGGCGGCTGGCAATGATGCTGTTGCTGTTGCCGCCGTTGTAGTGCGTATTTCCAGCACAGGCACTGCTGCAGTTGTTGCTATTACTGCTGCTGCTGCTGCTACTGCTGCTGTTGGAGGAGGAGGGCGGCGACGGCGAGGGTACGGGTACGGGCACGGGCACGTGGGCGGGGGCGGCGCGCGTCAATATGTGTTGCAAGTTGCTGCTGCCGAATGCCGCCTGCAATATGTTGCTGGGGCTTGCCAAATGCTGCGCCAGTGTTGCCGAGCCACTTCTGCTGTTGCTGCTGCTGCCGTTGTTGGTTGTTGCCGCTGCAGTTGCTCCACTTTCGTAATTCAGGTGACCCAAATGCTGTTGCAAAACTGAAGGCGCAGCTTGCTGCTGCTGCTGTTGTTGCAGTTGTGGGTGTTGCTGCTGCTGCCGCAATAATACTGGTGGCGTCGATATCAATTGCTGCAGGCGACTGCAGTTGCCGCTGCTGCTGCTGCTAGCCGCCGCAGCTCCTGTTGCTGGTGCTGCCGTTCCTGCTGCTGCTGCTGCTGCTGCAACTACAGATGTTGCTGCAACTTCGGGTGCATTCTCGCAGCAACAATTATCCCCAGCTGCAGTGGCAGGTTGTTGCTGTTGCTGTTGCTGTTGCTCCTGTCGCTGCTGCTCTAAATTCTCGTTTTCATAGATTTCATGCACATTTCGCTTTTTCTTGATTTTCACATAGGGCTCAAACATTTTACTTTAGCTTTTTGCTTGCTTTTCTTTCTTTTAACTTTTCCAAAAACACACAAACTCAGTGAACACACGCGCACGCACAGATTTCTAGATTTCTGGTTTTGCCAATTGCTCAATTTTCCGTTTAATCTCTTTGCTGCCACATTCCGTTTGTATATTTATTTTGCTCTTTTCCGATTAGTATTTGATTTTGTGCTTTGTATATTTTTTCGTGGATATTTCCAACTTGTTTAAAGGCGACACACAACGAAGCGAGCGGAATCGAATCGAGTTTTATTTATTTTATTTATAGATCTCTCAAAAAGCGAACCGCTCCGCTTGAAAGTGCGCGTTGAAATGAGCAGATACAGATACAGATACTTTGAAATACGAAGTATTCCCCAGTGTTCACGGCAACGACGACGACGACGACGTCGACTGCGATGGCTGGGCGCCGACAGCGCTGCCCGCCGCGTTTCAATTCTCTCTCGTTTTGTCTCGATTCGTTTCGTTTCGTTTCGCTTCGTGTCGTGCCGTTTCGTTTCTCTCTCACCATCTCTCTCGCGGCGTTTCACCATGTAACACACATGCACACCCACACTTTCGTTTTGGCTCGGTGTGAGGTCGATGAGCACATATGGGGAAACGAGTGGGAAAGGTTTTTTGTTTTGGTTGGGCGGGGGGTCTCAATAACGAAATACCCTGTATGGGAGCTGTTGGGTATGCCAAAATCTACCTGGTTTGATTATTAACTTCTCAAAATTACATGAGAGAGAGGAGGATAAAAGCACGCCAAAATTCTAAATGCGATTAAAATACTCGCATACCCCACAATTACAGGGTACAAAAGGAAGCAACGGCAAGAGTCAGAGAGAGCGAGAGGTTAGAGCGACACTGAAAATCGAGCGCAAGTGCAAAGAGCGAGAAAGAGAGGGCGAAAGCATGGGCGTGAGAGCGAGAGAGAGCGAGTTGAGGGCCAGCTGATAAATTATTGCGCGTGTATCCGTATATTGCGTGTGCTTGTGCGTAAACGCGTATCTGTATCTGTGTATCTTTGTATCTGTGTGGTCGCAGGACGGAGGCCGCTTCTGCCTTTGCCTTTGCTTGTGACTTTGCTTTTGGCTTTGCCTTTGCCGGCGGTCCTTGGCGTGGCGATAAACGGTAATCGCTTGGTCACACAGGCGGTCCGATCCGGTGCTCATCCCCTTCCCCTTTCCACTGGCCTTCTACTTGGCTGGCATCGCCTCCTCCTTGCCCTCATCTTCAGTCGGCCTTCAGGGGCTTCCTTTCCACATTCTGCTATGTGTACATAAAGACACATATCGAATATGCGGGGATACGGAAAAGCCTTCAAGGAGCAGGGACAAGTCAGAGCCACCTTCGAACAGCACATGGCGGAAATACAATTGATCAATTTTCCAAGGGAGATAATTTTGCGACCTTTAGGAAACTTATTTACTTTTAAATATATATTTTTTATGATATAATAGTTGCTTAGAGAACTGGAAATTAAATGAAAAATCGAATAAGGCTTAGGTATAAATTATCCTTCATATTTTATGAATTTAAATAAAGAAAAAGAAGTGAATTTTAATCTTAGATCGACCATTAAAATGATAGAAGTTAACATACTTTGTTATTTCTTATCACCTTTGAAATAAGCTTTTTCTTTGAGTGTGTGCTGAGCCTGTTATTCCTGCAGGAACAGCTGACATTGGAACACCCCATTCTAGGCTGGAGAGGGGCAACTTCTGTCGAGCTGTCGTCCTTTGTCAGCTAATGTTTTTTTTTCGGGTGTCTCACATTGTACTCTCCATGTGTGTCTGTATCCAATTGGGGCGTTGTCGATGTCGGTGGCATTAGCCGTCGTCCAACTATGTATGTATATGCCACATAGGAGCCACGAGGATCCCATGAAGGAGGCAGCGAGGAGCCAAGAGCGAGCAACACATGTGTCGCTGGCAGTCACCCATCATCACAAGACCGGGGCCAAAGCCAACGGCCACCCAGATGCAGATTTTTCAGTCGTCCTATCACCCCCATCCACTTGTACTCCAAAAACCACTCCACTTCATCCTCCGCTGCCTGCCACTCCTCATCTTCATCCTTGATTCGTAGCAGGCCGCGGCAGTTTTCCACTTGCAACAATTGCATCTGCAACAGCAATAACTAGTAGAAGGGACACTGGGAGAAAAGCCATAATAAACATTGAAATCCTTGTAAAAAAATGCACTTTAAATCATTTTTAAGTCCTCAAACGGGAGTATGTATCCAGTTGAAGTTTGAGTATCAACTAGGGACAATTTAAACCATTCAAACCATTCAAACTATTCATATATTTTTTCCTCAGTGCACTTGTGCAACTGCAACTACACTTCACATGCCACCGCCGGCCACTCGGCACATTCGTCTCATTTATGGCGTGCAAATTAGCATAAGGCCAAAAGGCTTCGTGTGTGTCCTTTTGGGATATGGAAATGGAAGTGGAAGTGGAAATGCTGAGGGCCACACACCCAGCTCATCCTCGAATCGCATCAGTTTCAGTTCCATGTTCAGCTTCTGTCCTGCCCTGTTGTACTTTGTTGGGTGTGTGTCTGTATGGCTCGGTAAGTGAGTGTTTGCCTGCTCATTAGTTAGATGGGATGGAAAGGCCGGCGTTCCTCCTCGACAGGGGCCGAGAATGTGTGAAAATTGGACAGTAATGCGGCCCTTGTAGTCGTAGGGAGAGACCATTCAGTACCATCACACTTTGAAGTTGCGACGCTCGGAGGTGTTGAAAGTCACACTACTTGTGGGTTGGGGTGAAGAGAGGAGTCTCTTTTGGTCTTTGGGCTTGTGAAATTGGTTGGGTAATTGAGTTATAGCCAAGATATTGCTTCTGCCTTGAACCCAAGGCAATAACCTAAGACTTAAAAGTGTCACAAAGTAAACTTTTACTTAATAAATATGCAATTTTTCTAATTTGAAGAATTAAATAGACACTGTGTTGCTATCCCAGAATTTAATTGAAAAGGTTTTCTACTAAAAGGTTCACGGTCTGCCTATTCAATAAATCAACCGAAATTCCAAGGCAAAGCCCGCCGGTACACTCATAAAATACACTAAAAACCCCCATCTGTGAGTGTGCGTCCGATCATCACGATCAATTTCAAAGTTATCACCGCCCACTCGGCTAATTATGCCACAGAGGCTATATAAGGGGGGATATATTTATATGTATAGATCCGATGGCGATTTGCTCATCATCATCGAAATCAAAGGCCGGAGACAAACGTTCGTTCAGCGACCTTTGGGCATTTTTTTTTTTGTATTTAAATAATTCGCTTGGAGGCGGCGGCGGCTTTCGGTTCAACTTCCTTTCAATTTGGTTTTTGCGGAAACACTAAGGCAATCCCAACTGGTTCACCTTTCCACTTAGTCATTGAATCTTCAATGAGTCTCAATTTCATTGGGACTTTCACATTGCCCAGCTGCCTGACCCCTGCTGCTGCTGCTCCTCAGCGGCCTCTCACTTATATCATCATCGGTCATCAATCGATTTGGATTTAGAAATTGAAATTTCGTCTAATGCTTTCTAATATACATTATGCTTTTTGAAATGTGAACGGTTAGGTTATGGCAGCGCGATAATACTGCAAAATAGTGCTCATGCACATGATTTACTTGACACTAATTTCCATAAATAAAACAAAAGTTTAATAACATCGCTGCCTGCTGCTTGAATGGGTCGATGACAATAACCCAATTTTCAATCAAGGCAGGCGCCGTCATTCCCTCGGCACAGTGGTTACAAATTTATATGAATTTAGTTTGCAATAAATTAAAGTTTGAATTTTAAGTCTTGTAACGAAACTGAGCTTGAATTTTATGCTATTTTCAATATTTATTTTTTAAATTTTTTAGGAAAACTCTTGAGATAAAATAAAGTGTTAGGTAACCCTCAGATGTTCGAAAGATTGTGCTAAAATCACTTGGCGGTCTGTAGTAAGCCACATTTATCCATTTATGAGCCATAAATAAAACGCAACTAATTTTACGGTCTGTTTTGATGATTATGAACGATTACTCATTTATGGCCACGTTTCGAGCACGGTGCAACATTGTAATCACCTCAGATGACAAAATTGAAATCAAAGCAATCAAAATTGGAGGCTGTTCGTTCGCTTGCTCGCTCGCTCGCCGGATTGCGTGGGTCGGCGTCGATTTGGTGCGTTGCCGAAAGTGTTAATTGATTCAAAAGGGAAGCTGCAGAGAGCTGAAGATTTCAAGCCAACGATTAGCGAGCTACGAGGTTGAGACTTAGCCTCAGCCTCAGCCTCGGCCAGTTGCATCCGCTAGATACAGCTGCGAAATGGAGTTGTAAAAGGCGAGAGATACTGTATCTCAGCCATCCGAAAAAGCTGCCGTGGGATAACTTCCGCACTCGTGCCACGGGTGAAACTCTGCGGAGAGGCGAGAGAAAGCGACTGCAGCGAAAGAGACGACGTCGGACGGCGAGAGCGACTTTTCGTAATCACTTTGCAGCAATTGGCGTTTTGGTTCGGTTTCGGTTTTGTCGGTTTGAACACACAAACGAGAAATTTACATTTCACATTTTCACAATCTTTTTTTTTCCTTTTATTTTATTTTATTTTTTTTTCTCCTCTTTGCTTTTTTCCCCCGTGCTGTTGCTCATGTAACAAATGAGTGATTGGAGCAGCTTTCCGCATTTCACACACTCACTCTGCGCGATCATAGAAATCTGCGCTTTGTCGTCATCATTGACATCGTTGCCGTGGATTTGCTGCTGCCTTTTTCTTTGCCTTTTTTTTCTGGGGCTTTCTTTTTGTGGGGTTAATTGTTTTGAGTAAAATCTGTTAAGGGGGCCAATTTTGTAAGTGAGATTTATAGGAACGCGGGCTGTGGTTGGGCTAAGTATTTGGGTTTACTTGTGGTTTTCGGAAACACAGTGATGTGTTCTTAAAATTTTTAGTGTTTTTATGGGATTAACCTTGAGCAGAGACATTATTTAAGCATTTATTTATTTATAGTATTTTTTATAGCAATTAAAAAAAAAGGCTGATAATCTAAACTGCGAAATCGGGAAACTTAAGTCCGAATTTAATGTCTAGGTTTATAAAAACGGCACCAGTGTGACCAAGAACTAAGGGTAAATACGGTTATTTCAATTATAAGATAATAAAATATTTATATTTATATAACTTTTCCCCGTAAACTGTAAAAAACATTAATCATTGCACAACATATCCCAAAATTTCCATCGGATAATCCAACATTAATTGAGGTTGTTTTATGTCAAACCCAAATCTAGCGGAAATTGGGCGAAATCGTTGCGATTTGATCGCGCTGTCAGATGATTGCTGCGGCGATGTTTTGTAACACAGATCGTATTTATTTTCTTGTTTTTTTTTTTTGGGCCATTCCCTGTCACGCGCCTATCGAAAACTAGTCCAGTGATAAATCATAAAATGATTTACAATTCGGGTTCGCTCCGATTCGATTTGTATTTGCTTTTGTTTCTCTTTTTTTTTCGTAACCCAAAAACCAAACCCATTTCGGCCTGGCTTTTATTGGCGGCTAATGGGCCAAAAGAAAAGTGTTGCCAGGCGGCAGCACCGAGTTTCACTTGGCCTTGGGTCGAATTTTTATGTCTTTAGTGGTTTTGGCTTATACAATAAATCCGAGATTCCAAGATGAGTTGAGAAGGAAGTGGTTTAGGTATGCCAATATCCTGTGAAACCAATCAGATTCTTGGTAAAATGAATGCTAAGACAAATTGCATATGTCACTTCGTCAAAATGTGTGTGCAAAAAAAAATATAAATGTATATAAAGTCTTTGAGCAAACAATTTGTCCGGGACGCACAATGGCCTCATCAATACAGCTTCAAGCCAAGTTGCAAGAGCAGCAAAAATAAACAAAGTCGAAGGTAATCCAAACCTGGAGACAAAGCCGATCATTCAAAGCGAGTCAGGAGAACACCCAGGATGGCATTTTGTCAGATCTTATCTTGGACCTCAAACCGAGAATGTCAAAACAAACCATCCGGTCTCAGCCATCGATCCCTGCCTACCTCCCTTAATCTTTTCTTTTGTGTAATTGTGCGGAAGGTGAATTATGACACACTGTCAATGTATTAACCTGTACTTCGAATATAAAATCAAAGAAAGAACCAAGTTAAAACTAACGAAATTCTAAGGATTTTATATTTGTAAGCTAAAAATAGGAACCTTCAATTGATTAAATATTATATTTCAATTTTAATAATTTAATTTCAATTTCTAAGCCTATTTATGAATAAAAATATTTCTGCAAGTGTCGCTGAAAATGGCATTTTCTGGCTCTGATGGATCTACCAATAATGCTGCATATATCCCGCTGCTAACCGCAAGAATGGCAAATGGCAATGGCTGGAAGTCTTACAAGTGGCACGGCAAAAGGAGGAGGAGTTGAACCTGGCCGGGATGTGCATCCCACGGCGTTTGTTTACGCTCATTAAACGTGAAAAGGTGCCACCCGAATAGGCAAACTCTGCCTCTGAGACGGACAAGACCGCCGGCCGAGAAGCCTTAGCACCTGCGGAAGGGAAGAAGACAACGGGCCAGGCAATGCTTCGTGTGAGGTCTCTCCAACAGGTCGGTCGGTTGGCCAACCCCTTTTTCCGCTTCGCTCTCCATTCTTGGCTGCAAACAATTCTCTAACAATTACGCCTCAATGGCATATAATTCAATCTTCTTCTGCTGCTGCTGCTGCTGCCTCTTTGCTCTTTTGTCTGATGGATGTGTGATGGATAGCATATAGTTCTCCCAAAGAGGAGAACAGCAGAACGCACACACAGACACATGACTCTCAGCCAGGTGTGGATGGAGTGTCCGTATCGGGGCATCTGAATCCGTATCCGTGTATCTTTTAGGTACATATATGTATGTGGTGCCGGGGCTGTGCATCTTTGTATCTGCGGCTAGGCTAATTTGAAGTGCGTGCATCGTGGGCCTCGGCTTCAGCTTCAGCTTCGTGTGTGGCCTGAGGCAGCGGCGGCAATGATCCCAGATACCAGCGGACCACAGTGAACACTCAGTCGAGGGGGAAATCAATTAAATGAGCAGCCAACATATAAAGGATTTCCTTTGTTAAAGGATAAAGATCAAGATCATTGTTGAATTAAATTTGTTGTAATTGAAAAAAGATAGGGTAACTTGGGAAGTCCAAAAGGGGGTCTAGGGCGTAGAAACTTTGTTTTCTGATTACAAAGAGTGTTTAATAAAGATTTATATGAAAATTGGTTTGATAAATTTTATATTGCCAAAGCAAGTATGAAATTTTGAAAAAAGGATACAATTTCAACTCGGAAAAGCGCCAAAAAATAGGCAATATTTTTTGCAAACTAAATGCTAGACATTAAATGGTTGGGAAAAGCAACTTAGGCTTGTTTCTGTATAATATTATCCAAGAATTTTGGGAATTATTTATTTAGAAAAATATTTATAGCTATAATATAATATTTTCTTCCCCTAAAACCTTCACTGTACAAATCACAGGAACCAAATTCAAATGCCGACTTCATAAAACCTTTAATAAACACAACCAAAAAACGAGACAAAAAAAAAGAGAACCATCAAGGATTCCTGGCCGGCTCATATGAAATGTTCCTTTTTTTGTTCCTCCTTTTGTTTTTAATAATAATTTAAATAAAAAATGCCACCAGAGTGGTTTCGGGTTATAGCTGGGCAAACATGGCTTATAAGAGAACCTAAACACACAGCCACACACACTCGATTCCGGGGAGACAAACAAAGTAAACATGTGAGGCCGTTTTGACTCTCAAGGAACAACGACGACGACGACGTCGACGATGGCGATGCGATGGCGACGGACGGCTGACGATTCTTGCCACACACGAACACGCATATCAAGCGGCGTTGGTGGGCTCTCGAACCCAAACCATGGAAACCCGGGGCCTGGAACCACCACAGAGACGTCTCGCTTGGACGATCCCAGGGAATCCAGAAAACCGAGGGCAGTGTTGTGGATTACAGGAAGCGGCCAACTCAGGTCATTTTAATTGGCAATAATAACTAATTTTTATAATAAATAGGGAAATAGATATGCTGAGAAAATAAATTCTTAAATTTATTTATTCTTTGCAAGATTTGTAGAACAGCTTACAGTTGTTGATTTAATTAAATCTCATTCTAAATTGCATTTCAAATGAATTAGTTTTTAAGTACTTTAGTAAAATTGATTAAATTACAGCTGCAATCCAGCCAAGTTAACAACTCTGGCTAAAACCTCTAACCGAGACGAGAAAGCCAGGCCAACCAAGGCGGCCAAGAACAAACCGAAAGGCAAAAAAGAAAACAGAGCCAACAAGTAGAATCGTTTTGTTTGTCGCATTGACCCTTCCCCTCTCTTTTTTTTATGGATTTTTATGGCCCTTGCTGTTGCTATTCCAGCTTAATTGTTTTCCTTGGTCCTCAGTCATTCCCGTAATCCAAACAGATCAGGTCCAAGGCTCCTTCAGCGGTCGTCTGCGGTGCCGCCTCCATTAAATTAAATTCCCTTCCTGACCTTTGGCACTCGACTGTTGTTTGCCGGGCGTCGATTAAGGCGGCGGGTAATTAATTTTCTCTTTTTTTTTATTATCATTCTTGTTATGGAACATTTAGCCTAGCAATTAGTCTGTAAAATTATCCACAGGTTGCTCTGTCTCGTTGGCTTCTTGGGTGGTTCTTCTGCTTCTTTGAGAAGAAGGAGGAGTAGGAGCTTGTTTATGTGATTTTAAGATGCCTATCGGGGAGTTGGCGACTTGGTCGTAATGGTATATTGATACTTTGCTTGATTTCAATGGAAGAAGAAGCCTCGCAGTTTGATGGAGGCTCCTTTACTGTTTATGGCTACATCAATTGCAGTCAACTGTCTGCTACAAGTCATTAAAATAATGTCCACTCTAACGATTTTCCCCATTAATTTAAAGACTGACAACACATGGAGTTGTTATCAAACTTCGACTCACTCAAGGCTGTCTTGGAAATAATCGAAACTGATTAGAAATTGCATTGAGAAGTAATCAAAAGTCAATTTTTTTTGGCAAACTGATAAAGGTGTAGTATAAGAATGATAAATGGTATCGTGGCAGTCCAAGGAAAACGTGTTCAAGGTAACAGAGTTAGTGTTAGATATTGTGATTGATAATGCCAACAAAATTTATAATTATTAAGCGATTTTGTCAATGGGAAATATATTATGAGCCACCGAAACACATTTAAAATAATCGTAAATTAAGTTCTTCATAAGAAACTGATTAGAAATGGCATTGGGGTAGTCAAAAAGCAAATTTTAATAAGCTGATAAACATTCCTGATACTCAGAACTTAAGAAATATGCTTTCAAGGCAACAAATATGTAAAATTATTAATATAGGAAGTTTTCATTTAAATCTCAACCCACATAACTTTCAAATCAGCTGTTAATCAAATTTTAACCACCCAAAACTCAAAGCAAACTGTGAAAAAGAAACGTCAAACATTCAAGAAAAAAAAAAACTGCCATCGTCAAGGCCCAGTTAAGAGAGTTAACGTTACAATGGACAAGAGACCGACAAAAAGAAAAAAACTGAAATATAAATGAAATTTTGGGCGTCTGCGTCTGGCGCCCTAAATGAAGACAAATTGTAAATAAACGTAAATTTTCGAAACGACCAAGTGAAAACTGTGTGAGGACGGCGGACAAACATTTGGCAGTGAGTTACATAAAAAAAAGTAAGAAATAAAACGTTAAAGAAGGCTTTTGCAGCAGAAAAAGAGCAACAAATTAATATTTAAAATTTAAAAGAAAAAAGTATTTTTTATGTCAGTTTGTGGCTCCTGTTTGTTGCTGTGGCCTGTGTAATTTAGCGAAATTAGGACAGACCCTTAAAAAATTAAGAGAGACAGATGCAAGTTACAGTTTTTTTTGTTTACAAAAAAAGAAAGCCGAAGAAAAGACTTCAAGAAGAGTTCGGTTCGGTTTTTGGGGAGTCTTCGGTTTTTGGAAATCTTCAGCTTTGGGAGCCGTCTTCGGTCTTCGGATTGAGCCTCTTCGTCTTCGGCTCTGATCAAACTAAGCCAAGTTTTTGTTTTTGTGGCTCATTCGCTGCTGTGTTTGCCGCTTATTACGTTTGTTGCTTTTGTTTTTGTTTCTTTTGCTTTTGCTTTAGCTGCCTTTCTGCTTCTGCTTGTCTGTGGCTTTTCTGCTGCTGTCGTGCCCCCTTTTTTGGGGCCATATGGCGACGCCGGCTGAGACGCCGCCAACTTTGCCGACTTCGACTGCAACGCCGGCGACGAGGCTTGCACAAAAAAAAAATAAACCGTCGCGCTTGTTATGTAATAGGTAACGAATGCGATAGGTAGGTAACGAACAACGAATAACGAACGAGGCGACGCTACATTTTGTCATTTTGCCGTTTATTTTAGTTTTATTTTGGTAGGTTTACACACAATGCAGAGTATTGGGAATTTTAAATAGAGTTTACCAAAAAGGGGAAAACAATTTTAAGTTGGATTTTATTTTTTCAAACTATTGGTTATATTTTCAGGATTATTATTCAACTTTCTCAGCCCACACAGATTTTTTTCAGACTTCAAAATTAGAATCCTTATAGATAATATTTTGAGATCTAAACACGAATCTACATCAGCTTCATTACAGCAGATTATAACATTTTACCCCTCACCCTGAACACGAATCTAAATATTAGATTCTAAAAAAAATGTTGCTCCAATTACAGCAGGTTTTTTATTGGGATTATGAAATTTCAAGCAACACAAAGATTCTAAACATAAATCTGAAATTCATTTGAAATATGGTAAACCCTTATTCCCTTAGAGTATTTCTCTAGTCGTTGTCAGCAATAGCCAGCCTTTCCCATTTTGTTTATTATTATTTGTTGCTGTTGCTTTATCGTATATTTTGGTTTCATTTTTTTTTTCTTTCAGAGTTGCCAAAAAACCGATTTGGCCAAAAAAAGCGAATGCAACTGCAGCTGCAACTTCAACTTCCAGAGGCAACTCCATCGACTAACTGTGGGCGAACTCTCGCGCATTCAAAGATAAAAATTGTTCAATTTGTTTTTTTTTTTTAGCTTCTCTTATACTATTTTTTTCCTTATTTTTTTGCTTTGCTTATTTTATAATTTGCCGCGCTTTTTACAGCTCAAGCCATGAAAAAGAGGTGAAACTAATTTTTGTTGTTGGCGGTGTGGAAATCCCTGGGAGCGTTTATGTAATCCGAGTATCGTTTCCTTTTTATTTTCTCAATTTTTTTTTGTGGGCGCTATTTTATAGTTTATAGCTGTGAAATGTCACTCCTAGAATGAGGAAGCAATGAGAGTGTGTGTATGGTATTCACAATTAATTCGATTGCACAACAATTGCACAAAGCTAAAGACAATTGAAATTAGAAAGGCTGCGCGAATTTATTTGAGTATTTTTAAGGGGGGAAGGAAATAAAAACAAAGGTTGAGGCAGCATCGTTGCTCTGTGAAAGGTGAAAGGTGTAGATAATCGGGCAGCGGAGAAAAGAGAGTTTTTGTTTCTCCAGTTTGTGTATATTTTTTGTACATTTTTCTTTTTATTTTGAAGGCGTCGTGTGTGATAGCGGGTGAGATTTGCTTTGTGCCTCTGCACACAAATCGCGGGTGGTTTCGATATGTTTCTTTTTTTCCCTCCGCTTTTCGGTTTTAAATATATAAATTTAGGGTCTTTCTCTCTTTTTTTTTTGTTTCTTGTTTTTGGGTGTTACGAATTCGAGTGAAATCGCAGCCAAGATGCGGGGGAAAAAGTGCATGAATTTGTTTTTTAGGCCACCGATGATAGTTCCGGCATTTCGGAAGAAGAAGAAGTGAGGTCAAAACTTTCGGGGGCGCCGAGAAATTGATTGTCTGATTCAAAGAGAGATAGAGAAGGAGACAGAGAGAGAGAGAGATCGGGACCACGGGTGGCGACAATCGATGGTGGTTAACGGTTAAGCTAAAGCTGGCCGGCAGATAAATCTCCGGTTTAAGCCAATTGCTACACATAAGAGCGGTGAAAACGGCTAAGAGGGTGTGAATGGATGTGTCATTTGCATAAATTGCATAATTTAAGTAAAGAGCCACTGAAAGTCATCGTTTTATGAGCTCTATGTGGGGAAGTGTTATACGAAATATAACAGTTGAGTACAAGAAAGTTATTTTACGCTTTTTTACTGAGGAAATGTATCTATTTTGAGCCAATTTAACATTTATATTGGCTTAAAAATAAGTAGATTTTCAAATATGTTTCTTAGATAAGAAGTGGATTAAGTGTTATAAATGAAGTTTATAACACCTATAGTAACAAATATTATAACACAACAACAAAACACAAATAAGCAGTAAAATACCAACAATTAAAAAAATTAAAAGAGTGTTGTACTGTGATAGTTTTGTGATTTCCATATAACAGTTATAACACAACATCTATCTGAAAAATACACCAAAACGAGTTGTTATACAACTGTTATATACGCATACAACAATCACCAAGGCTGACCTATCGAATGGCATCAATCGAAAGTAATCCAACAAGTTACCGAATCCAATTTGAAAGGTGAAAACTCTATTAAAATGATTTTTATGCATCTCTGGCGGACAGCATTTGCTATAACAACAAATCAAATGGTGAACAATAGTTCAGAGACACCAATGTTCGTGTCGAAATGTCAGGGACCCTGCCGATGCCGATGCCCTTCTCTCCCACACTTGGTGCCCACTGGTTAACCCACGCCCCCTGATAAAAAAAAAAAAAACTATAGACTATAGTGTATAAAAAAAACGAACTGCCCGCATTGTTACAAGACCCTCGGGAACTTTTTTTCTGTAGCTCACCGCTTCATTTCGATTTGCTTCTCTGTTTTTTTGAACCCAACTCTTGCCCTGGTCGGCTCACATAAATTTCCCTGACTGAACTTTCAAAAGCCCCAAATGAAATTGTTCACAAATGAACAGCGAGACGACGATTTGCATTCAACTTTTCCTCGGACTGGGCATTGTTTTTGCATAGTTTCCCTGGGAGGAAAAAGCAAGGCAGCAGCCAAACCTTTAACCGACAAAAGAGAAGAAAATCAGTTCATCCTCTGATCGTTTTGGGGGTAAAGAAAGTCATTAAGTGAATGGCAGCAGAGAAAGACTCCGAATTATACATAGTAAAAAAGAAGCAGCACCACCAACGGCAGTCACAAATTAGCGCTCAAATTAAGTGATTATTATTATTATTAGCCGGAGAGAGATACATTTTTTTTTTTTCGAAATGTATCTCAATTTATTGTGTGTTTGCTTGCCGTGTTAGCAGCTTATTCAAATGAAAGTTAAGGGGAGTCAGTGGCGCCTACATCGATCTCTGAATGATACCATACTTTCTAAATGTGTGTGCGCCCCGAACGACCGCGTTGCACAATTTTTCTTCTCCGTTTTTAGCTCTCCCAAAATTGTTTATTTTTCGGCGGGGTAATTGCAACAACTGCAACTAATGTGAAATTCAATTTTCTGCCCCAGAAACAATAACAGATGTGCACGGAGGAAAAATTTATGATTTTCCTGAATTTATTATCTTTTTAAGTAAAAAAAGTAGGGAGAAGAAGGCTTCTAAGGTTTTTAGATTTAGCTTTGTAGTTTCTAGTAATAAATGATCATTTTTTAGGTTTAATTTTCATCAGTTTCCATGTGTATAACATTTTTTATAATATCCTTAGCAGAGTGAATACTTGACCCAATTTATTACCGAATCTCTTTTAACTAGACCGATTTTGGTGATATTTTTTGTGGTGTATGGCGGAAAAAAAACTTTCCAAGTTGCAAAATTTTCAAAGCGAACGACAAACAAAATTTGTTTAACTTTCCACAGTCGCAGCAGCAGCAGTCGCAGCAAAGTTGGGTTATGACATAACCCAGGTGAGGTAAGTTGGGGGAAACGCCAGAAGGGGGCGAGGCGAAGAGGTGCGATTTCCCTCAAGTGAAACTGTAAGCTGCGGTTATATACATATATATCTGTCTTTTTTTCCTACAGTTTTTCGTTTTTATTTTTTGGAAAGCCGCAAAAAGGTAAAGTAAAAAAAAAATGAAGTCGCGCAGACGCCGCCAAAGTTGAAGAAAAGAGCGACGAGCCGGCTATCCGTAGGCCTCTCTTTTAATGCGTGGGGACAACCAACAACAACAAATATATTAACAACAGACACCAACAACAACAACAACAACAACAAGAAATAACAACAATGAAACGAAAACGAAAGTGTGCGCATCCGCAATTAAAATTGTAAACGCGAGAGTTACCAACAAAAGTTGCTTTGGGTTTTCAGTAAAAATGCCACCAAAATGCGGTCGTCTGTCAAATTAGAGGCAACAAAATAAAAAAAAACATACAAAAAAGGTTTTCGAGTGAAAATTGGTGACCCAATTTCACAGGAGGATTACCTAATACCACAGGAGTTGAACCAAAAGTAGCGCCCTTGTCTTTATTTTTTTAAGCTTTTAAACACAAAAAAGACCCCAAGGCCTAACCCTTTTTATCTCACTAAATCGACGAATTTCGCTATACTGAATATGAATATCTCACAATAGATATTGAATATTGATGCGAAAAATTATAATTATAGCGAGGCCTAAAACATTGCGACTTTGAATTAAAATCAAATAAATACAAGACAAGATATGTGTGAATTATGATGCTTTTAATCAAGGGGTTAATTGTTATCAATTTTAATGAGATTCATAATGTTTAATAATAATATTTTTCTATAAGAAAGCCAATTATTAATGCATTTTCAGATGTTTACTATGAGATAACTCATATTTCTATAATAATTTAGACACATTTCCTTAAATAAAACTTATTTTCTTCTCTAAGATTTAGAAGAAGTTTCTAAACTTATTTATTATTATTTCGGTAATTAAAACTTCCTTCACACTTTCATTCTAGAATAAGAAATACCCTCACACTTCAGTTTATAGTTTCATCTCTAAAGATGAGCAAAATTTAACATCTCTGAGGATCATTTCAGGGCTTTACCTTCCCGCCTTTACCCCTGATCTGGAATAACTCTAGTTATTTGGGGCACGCATGGGGGGTTTCGAGGCAACTGGTTTGCTTATCGCTCGCATTTTTTCAGGCATTTTTTTTAGAGTCGTTATAAATGAATAATTGCGCTTGGGTCTCCAAAATGGGTCACGCCGTGAGACGAGACGAGTCGAGATCGAATCGGATCGATTCGAATCGATCGAGTTTCCCTTTTGTCTTGCAGGCAATGCGTCGTAATCGATTTAAATAAATTATAATTACTCACGCTGAACGCTGTTAATTTTTTTCTTAAAAGTATCCTTGACTCAGTTGAATGCTTATACTTAAAGAAAAGGGAAGGGCCTGTGTACACATACCTGAAACGATAAAGAGGGATATAAAGTTCAATTATTTAAGTGGATTTAATTAGGGTCTAAAAAAAGGGATATATATAGTGATTATAATATGAGAAACCTTTTGAAGGTGTTACATTTTATATGGACTTAAGTCAAATTTGTATATTCAGGACTCTGAAGATTTATGTTCTCTACATTTAAGAACATCTTTTTAAGAACCCCCAGATAATAAATGTCTTAAAAAGACCCAAAAATGACTCAAAGCCGGCATCAATTTCTCAGAATCTTCAACCCAAAAAATCCTCAACAAAGTATCCATCAATAATCGTTCGCCCAAGCGAATGAAAATATACAAAAAAGAAATAAAATCAAAGAAAACACTTTGCCATAACAAAAATATATCGTAAAAATTAAGAAAAAGAAAAAAAGAAATAAATATGAAATCAGTTTGTGACGGCAAGCCAAAGTGAAATTAGCCCAAAGTTGAAATCCATTTAGAAGTCTACATGAACCCAAAAGCGAGTAACAGGTAAGCCCGGCAAAGGTACAGAAAAATTAACAAAAATAAAAAAAAGAGAGATATGTACGAGTTGTGATATTAATCCCGCCATAAATCAATGGCATACAGCCCCAGAGCCCAGACCCGTCAAAGTTGACAGGGAGCCCTGGCCAAAGAGATATAGAAATGGATATAGTATAGGCGTTGGCCCATAGCTGTCCATTTGTCGTCTATCTTCGTCTCGTCTTTTGTCATGTGCGACTTTTAGGGCATCGTATTTGGATTCGTTATGGCTTCCCTTCCAGCTGAATCAGTGCCCGATCCGATCCGGCAGTTAAGTTTCTCTTGGAGACCCTCATCTTGAGCTTTACCTTTACCTTTAGCCTCATGGTTTATTTTCCCAACTTTAGCGGCTCGTTTCCAAGCATCCCAACAATTCAAGTTGAAACAATAAATACTCACGCATAATCTCCGCTTGGAGGACGCACTCTGTGGACTTGGCTTAGACTTGTTGTAGTGACAAACTGAGAAACTGACTAAATGACTAACGGACAAGACTGATGGCCAGAGTTTCACGGCCAGAGACCGGACCCAGACCCCGTTCATAGGCATAGTTTGGATCGTTGGTTCGCATAGTGAAAAGCAGTTGCTAGTTGCTGCTGCTGTTTTTGAGTTATTCACACAAATTTCACGCCGATGGACGCGACTCTCCTTCGCCTCCCTCTTCTCGTCAGCAGAAACACATTTTGTGCCGCCGATCCGTTGAGTGGCCTTTGGAAATGATTTCTGCTTGGCAACAATTGCAAAAGCAGCAAAAAGAAAAAATTAAAAACAATTTCAACCGCAGCAAACATTAGAGCAACGATTGCTGGAGAGAAAATCTGTTTTGCAACAAGACTGTGACGAAAAACTTGACAAAAAAAAATAGGTTTAGCTATTAAAAATTAATAAACTTTACAAGGGTTAATTGTTTAGGGAAAAACTCTAATTTGCTAAATGTAAGAAAGGTTCGTTTTTCGTATTTAAATAAATTTTTCTTAAGGATCAATGTCTCTCGTGCTAAAAATAATAAATGTAGTTAACTAACAAAATTTATTATTTATCTCCACGTTTTTAGCTCTATAATAATTATTTTGAGAATGCAAAAATAAAATTAAATAAGATTTCAAGTGATTATTAAGATTAAAGCTAATTTTTCTCTGGCTTAACTTTTTATATTTATTTAAATATAACATCTCCGCCTTCAATTTTCAATATATCGAAATTTGTATCCCATCTAAAACCTTTTAATGTTAATTTTAAAAAGAAATCCCATTAAAATTTGCTTCCTAGTTTTCCACATCCTCACATAGAGTGATGGTAGCAAACATGGGTGGATAGCAGGCTTTGGAAAAACTATTATTATTTCGGAGTTTAACGCTGGCGACTTTCACGCGCGACTTTAAACGCTGGCAAAACGCATCGCTGCACAAATTTGCATTTGCTGCAAACACACACTCACACACAGTGGAAAATGGAAAGCAGCAGCGAAAACTACAGCAACAATAACTGACAACTGTCATAAACATAACTCGAGCTCAATTGAGCTTTGTTGTTGGTGGTGTTGCTTGCTGGCCAGTGTCTTGGTTTGGTGATATCGCCTGAGCATATCACCGCATAACGATTTCCCGCACAGGCTTCTCTTCAGGAAAATGCACAGAAAAAAATTGGGTAAATTGGTATTTTTTAGTTTAAAAAAATATATAAAAAACAAATAATATGTAATATGTATCTGAAAATATGCTTAATTAATGTTTAAAGTAGAACAAATCAATTTCAGTGTTTTATTGGGTTTTCAAGATGAAAATTCATGTCACACCTTGATTTGGTGCTTTGAGTTTAAGGCAATTCCTGAGTGATTAATATCAAAAAGTATTTTTCAAAAAATAAATATCTTCGAACAAACTTGAACAAAATACCAGATATTTTTTTTAATAATTATTTTAAATTAAAATTTTTAATTTCTATACAAAATTTTAAATTGTTTTTCATACAACTACATTCACTTAGCTTTTGTCTCCTTTTTCTTTTCGTTTTTCTCTCGCTTACTCCTATCAGCAACTTTGCATTTTGTGGCTCTCTCTCTCTTTCTCTTTCTCTGTGCAACTTTGTCTTTAATGATTTCTCCTTTGAACAAATTTCTTGTTACCTTACACACACCTTCCTTCCCCCCTCTCTGAGTTCCTCTTTTTCTGCCTGCTTTCAATTTTTTATGTAATAGTTTATGAGCTGAAACAATACGCCGCCGGCTGCCTATCAGCCTGACGCTTTCTTTGTACCCAAAAAACTTCCCCAAAGAAATGCGAAGAAAAAAAAAAGATGTGGAAAGAAAAAAGTATCTCATAGATACCAAGCATCCACATGTCTGCATTGTTGCTGGGCATTTTCCAAAGGGGATTTGCCAAGAAATGGCAGAGAGCTTTTCCCACATGAAATTGAATGTGTGTTCTTGAACGAAAGGGACGTCGTTGGGGTAAATCGGATTTAGGGTTCACCAAGGTTATAATGTGAAATTGATCTAGAAAAAAATTATATTTTAGTTGAAGTTTAACGTTCTGGAAGCCTAAGGATATTTAATTATTATAAAGATATCAAATATTTATAGAAATCATTTATTGAATCACCCTACTAATTTCCCCCTCTTGACACCGCCACTGTCAATGTTCACCCTGGGCAGGAGGGAGCTCAAACTGTTTTCCTGCATTTCCTCGGGGCAGCAACATAGTTTTGTTATTGTGTCAGCTTATCGTTTGCTCCCAGACAATTCGAGAAAATTGCAAAAGATTTTAGGGCCCAGAATCAATATTGATTTGGGTTTGCCTCGAAAACAAAAAAAAGAAGCACAGAGATATTGCCCCGTTTCCATGTCCATTGCCACACGCTTATGGCCAAGATGTTACTTTTAGTTTCGCCACATTTTCCTCTGCTCTGTGTGAGTGTGTGTGTTTGTGTTTGTGTCTGCGTTGTTGGGTGAAATTTTTGTGGAGCATCCACACTTTGGCTTTATGGGAAAGTTGCATTTGAATTGGCCAAAAGTGGCCGAGAGGCAAAGAGATAGTGAGAGAATGTGATTGTAATTGATGAGAAGAAGCAGAAGGAAAACAGGTCGTTAAATGGCTAAAAGAATGAGGAACATGCAACCTGAAAGGCAGTTTTCCATTCGCAATGCAAGAATTTTCCCATGATTACAGTTGCCATTCTGGGCTATTTTCGAGAGCCTATAAATTAGGAGGGCAAGAAGTAGGATAGTTTTTGGGTCTATTCATTCATAGATGTTTTTGCTGCTGTGGTCACTCTGTTATAACTATTTGGTCATACTGCTTAATAAAGAAATAGTAATATTATTTGTTACAAACTTAAAATAAACATTATTTTTTAAAAAATTGATATAAAAATCGGCTTAGTTAACCCATAGCGAATACCATACTAAACCCTCCCCATCATTACAATTCAATTAGAGATCCTATCAGACTATATAAACCAGACAATCAATCAATCATTTATTAAGCAGCTCAATCATAATATTTTCCCTAGCCTTTAGGCTTTGTTCGTTGAATTGAGTGTCTGAGCCCCTTTGGCTAAATCAAATACCTGGCCCTAATCTCTGGTTTAACCGTGTAAAATCGCTTGCCACACTCACACACACACAGATTAGTTTGGGTTTTTTGGTTGAGTGGGCACAGACACTAACTCATTCAGTTACTAACACAAGAGCCAACTTTCATATCTGTGGGGCGGCTGTGGGCGTGGTCAATGGGCTTAGTTAAGCGAGTTGAACTACTGTAAAAACGATGGCGCCAAGTCAAAGTCGTAAACTTGAACATGACTGCCAAAAGGCTTTTAATACTCTTCTTGGGGGAAAAGATATGTTGAATTTGGAGAAGAAGTGGGTTTTCAAATGGAGATCAACAGCTTAAAGTTTAGAAAATACTTGAACAAAGAAAATTGTTAAAAAATAAATGTATAATAGGAGTCTAGGAGTGTAATGCCTATCTCAGGCTTTAAGTTTTATAAGTAATTTATGTTACACATTTCTTTAAATGTCAAGAAGAGTATCGAATATGCGGCTTAGACAATAATAAAAACGTCTTTTCCAAGTATTTAGTACCGCAGTAAATGTTAACATAGGTTTTTCATTTACCTCGCTTTTTTAGGTTGCTTTTTCTCGACAGACCTTTTTAAGTAGATTCAATTTGTGGCTTTTTCGGGTTATTTTAGAGACCAGCTCTTGTCTCACGTAGCGCGAAATGTGTGCATTTTAATGATCCAAATTATGGTTACTTTATTGCGTTATTAATAACATTTTGATTGCATCACGTACGCACGCACTCCGGAGTTGAGCAGAGGAGCTTCCTCGGGGTTTACCCTTCAGACCTTAAGCCCAAGCCCAAACCCAAAGCAAAAGTAGTTAAAGTCATTGCAGAGAAAGAAATTTTAGAGTTACACTTGTTACATTACGAATAGAATAACCAATATTAACTTCTGAGTAAAAACTAGAGATAATTTCCATCTCCCAAAGGTGGGTTTAAGCCCTAAGTGGACTTTGGCACGTGGTGTTTACTCCTAATCAGGTAGGAAAACCCACTACTTATTATTAAAATTATTTTCCGTGCAGTCTGAGCCAAACAATACCCCAAATCGAAACCGATCCCGAAGCTCTTGGGCTGTCATCGCTCCGCTCACGTTTCTGTTTCTTTTTCGCCGGCCACGTAAATGGAAATGGCATGGAAATGGGTGCAAGGTGTGTGTGCTGTGCGTGTGTCTGCTGCCGAGGCTTCCAAAAGTGGGGAAAATCGGGGGTTTCGGTAACTGGTAAATGGGGTGTTTTGGTGTTGGAACTTGGAGACTCCTCCTTGGGTTTCTGGCTTCACTCGAAGGGCATCGCCCAAGAAACAGCAGCGAAATAAGTTTCGTTTGCAGCTGTAGAAATCGTGCTGAGCTGCAGCCTTGGCTACCACTTCCAACCCCACCCTTCCAAGTGTTTCTTTTTTGGTGTCTTATCAATGTTTTTGGTTTTTTTTTTTCTTTTAGCTTTCGAGTGCCGTTTTCAGTTAATTTTCCGTTTCTGTTATTGAATTTTTACAACTGCCCGAAGTGGGTCAAAGATACAGATACAGACGCAGAGCGAGACCAAGACCAAGACTGAGACTGAGACTGAGACTGACTTCAAACCACCGTCATCATCATCATTATCATCGTCGCCGTCGTCACATAATAAAGAGAGCGGCGGCTCCGGTAATTTAACGTTCATTAATGTCTGGCATAATTTTCGGTACTTCTTCTTTGGCGAAGGCTGGGCAAGGATGAGGAATGTTTTGGGTCCAAAGGAGCATAAGGCCTTAGCGGCACAGCTGCCAAAAGTGGATCGTCTGAAAGTCTGCCCTTAAAGCGGTTTCTTAACTGTTTCTTTTCTTTTCTTACATAAATGCAGACCTTTTTTTTATAAAACTATTATATTTTTATTGCCATTAAACCAGGGGAGGCTGGTGGAGGCTTTAATGAAGAAATCTTTAGGGATTATTGGATATGTTTGGTGAATATCAAAAGATGTCCTTAATTTTATGAGTTTTTGAAGAAATAAATCTCTCTAAACTTATCAAAAAACTTATCAGAAACGAATAATTAAAAAAAATGTTCTGTTCTTGCTCTGCTTGATTCTATTTTACTTATTAAATCTTTTCTATAAATTAATATAAATATGTAAATTAGCCTAATTAATTTAACTTTTAAATAAACATCCAATAAACCACATTTCCCATGCTCTTGCGATTATTTCAATCTCTTAAAGGTTTATTCTATTAGCATTTACATAGCTTGCCAAGACAAAGCCGGAACCGGCATTTCTGACGTCACTGGCCGACGACAACAACCGGCTAAGAACGCAAAATAAAAAGAAGAAACCAAGCAAAAACTTATGTAAAAAAAAAACACGAAGAAGAAAGGTTGCCAAGGAAAATGCGACGACTAGAACGGATGGGAACGGGTTGATGGAACAAGTTGGGCAAGACAAGTACAGAAAAGGGAGCTGCCGCTGCTGCTATATACAATATATATCCCAGGGTGGAGGAATCGAAATTGGAATCCGAATCCGGGGAAGTCACATGGCTCGGCACGGGGCACAAGACCTCAGAAAGAGACGGTTCGGCATGGCAATCATTCTCAGAGTCGCTGCTAGCTGGCTGGCTGGCAACCTTGGAAGTTATTTTCAAGGTGTGCACACGCTTCAAACGGAAGAGGTGGAGGCAACCGCTCTGCTGCCGTTGCTGCTGCTGCTGCTGCTGCTGCTGCTGCTGCTGACAACAAAAACCCAAACTAGAAGTTGTTCAAATAAAAAATAAAGAAATATATATATATACAAGGTAGAAAATCAGCCCATACGGAGCATAATTTATGGGCAGACACGAGTCTTTATTCCATGGGCAGCAGTCAGCAGGAAAAAGGGCACAGAACTTTTTTATTTTTTTGCAAAGGCGGCACTCGTAGTGCTTCCTGGCAAAAGTTGTTTATAAAGTTTTACACGAAATCGCAAAGAGCTGTCAGTCATTAGATTATTATTTGTTGTTCATAAATATTGACAGCTACGTACATATCTTTCTCCCTCTCGATACGCATGTGTTATTTTTATACACTTACTTTTGGTTAAAAACTTCTACGGTGAGATACTTGGTTCTTGAAGATTTCTGCTTTATATTTAAAATTTGCAAGGACAAACGAGGTTTTTCAGGGATATTTGAGGAGAAATCAGCTTGATAAACCATATTTCGAAGGAAGAAATCCTCCAAGACTTCCTCTATAAGAAACCTTTTCTAAACATCTCCAAAGATATAATTTCGAAAATATACATTTTAAAATATGGTTTATCTAAGCTTTCCTTTTTAAAAATACATTGTTCATGTATTATAATCTCTTTATTATATTTTCTATTATTATATTTTAATTACTCTATAAGACTCATATAAATTCGTAGAAAGGGTATTTCCAAGTTCTAAATCTACCCTTATATTCTTTTCTATATTCTTCAAATGTTTTTTTCTTCTTCTGGCAAGTACACATAAATGTTGTTCATTTGTTTTTCACGTTCTACGCGCCTTAATATTGCCCTGACTCTTTGGTTATTTGCTTCTTTTCGCAGTTTTTTTCGCCCATTTATTTTTTTTATTGTTTTAACGAACTCAGGTTGTTTTGACCATGAACCCATCATAAGTTTCAAATGGCTCACGCTTTTATTTCATTTCATTGTTTTTTCCTTCTTTTTTTTTTGGGGCAATGTTTGCGATAGAATGTGTTTTGGGGGCTGTGGCTCTCGTCTTCTTGTTACTTGGCTGGGTTTTTTGGCCTTTTTTTGTTCCTTTTGTTTATTTAAATGGGCGGACTATTTGAACTTAATTTGACTCTTTTTTCACTCCATCTTCCGAAAACGTATTCTTGGGGCATATGAATTTGTCATAATTTCGTTGGTTAGACGGCATAATTAACAAGCTCTCTGGCTATTGACCGACGAGCGTTCGTGACTGTATCTGTATCTGAGTATCTCGACGTATTTGCTTAGTAATTATAGACCTTAGAAGACTCTAATATGTCTGAAAGTATATATATGTTTATATATATATAGGTGTCTGGCTTGTCCGGGGCATTAAACGTGCCATCGAGTCGGACTTCTCAAGGTTTAGGGCGTCGTTCATATTCCAATTTCGGCCCCGAGGCTTATAGAGTAAAGGCGGCATTTTTTCTCTCTCTTATTTCTCTTTACTGATGGCCATTAATTTTGCATAAGTTTTGGAATTTTGGCAGACGAAAAAGACAGAAAGAAAGGGATTCAGAAGTTTTTATATTGCGGGGGATTTTAAGTTATTGAAATTTGCATAATTTTAGGGCAAAAGTTATTTAAGCGCGAATTAGGGATTTGAATAAAGAATAACCTTTTTAATAGAGTTTTAAATGAAGATGACTTTAAAGGTTTGCCCTTATTTTAATTTTTCTGATAATTTAAAATATTTATAAGCATTCATAAATTCTTTCTTTGACCAAAAAATACCCATTTTCCTTATCTTACCCCTCTTTTAGCTTTTTTTTATATAACCCATCACTCATAGATCATCATCTCCCTTAACCCCAAATTTACTTACACCGCGCGTTCGGGTAAAGGCAATTGTCAACATAAATGTCATCGGATGATAAACATACCTGGAACGACAAGAGTTAAAGGTTTACAACCGATTAATAAAGACTTGTGTTTCAGAGAGGAGCGGGGGTAAAATCGCGACATGTAGGGGAATATTAAACAACATAAATAACATATTGTACAATGACTCTCAACAGTTTTGCAGAGCCTTTGCCTCGATAAAGATCGCATTGTGCATTGTTTTGATTCGCTTTATTTTCTTTTTTTCATTTTATAAACTTTTCTTTCTTTTTTTTTTGTACACAAAGGAGAGAAAAAGAGAAGATCCCTTGGCTGACAGAGGGGATTACAGCAAGAGTAAAGTCAATTGTAGGGGAAGCGAAATTAAATAAAAGCGCAGACATCGGCGACGGCTGCAAAAAGCAGATCAACATAAAATGAAAATAAATCAAAAAACGTATCTCTCTTTTTTTTTGCAACGGCAACGACGACATGAAAAATAAAAAAGAAGTCAGCCGCACGGAATGAAACTTTTCACCATTTTGCATAACAATTTGTATATCTCCCTCTCAGTGGAGCGCGTTAAAGTCATATATAGCAAGTCAAGGGTCCAACTTTTACTCGGTTTCGTTGCTCAACTTTAAATTTCTGCATCGGGGGAAAATGGCTAAAGGAAGTTCATAAAGAAAAAAACAGGGACTGGGAAGCAGCAGTAACCCTCAAACTTGCCTGGCATTATCCATCGGTTTTAGGATGCCGCCACCAAGAGAGAGACGATACACAGAGAAGAGACCTCCAAAGCAGACGCTGCGTTGCGCAACTTTAGGAAAGTTGAAAGTTCAAGTTAAGACTAAGCGGAACTAGAGGTGGCACTCAGCTAATTTAATATGTATCGAAAAGCCGCGATTTTTGTTTAAATAATTAATGATAGTGAAGAGTAGAGAATAGGGTGTATTTGGTAAGGCAAAACTTACTGATGAATGGTTTTAATTGGTTAAAAGATTAAAAACATTTAAAAAAAATCCAATACTCTTCATTTCGTATTAGTTTGTAATTATTCAAGACATTTACAGGATTTCTAATTAATTAATTTAACTTGATATCCTTTTTACCTACTTCTTTTCTTAAAATATTATTTTTAAATAATTTATTACAGCACTACACCTATGCCCCGCACTGTACCCTTTAGGATAAATGTGTGGTTAACAGGGAACGCTCTGGAAATTAACTCAAACTGTTGGCAGACCCCGCAAACGTTCCATTTAAGAAGTAAAGGGGTGAAGAACCGTCAAGGGAAGACTAAGTGGGCGTAGAAAGGGTTTCATGGGGAGAAACAGTAAAGGAGATTCCCCCGGCAACCAACACTCAAGTTTCAATTTAAATGCAACTGACATTAAATTTACTACTTTGCCACTCACTACACGCCACAAAGACTACTACTGGAAGCGAGACTCCGCTGCGAACGAAACTCCTCAGCAAGAGATGTGTCTGAACCCCAGCTCTGCTCCTCTGGGAGACAAGGAGTAGAGGGAGCTGGAGTAGAGGGAACTGGAGTACAGGAGAACAGGAGTATAGGATTGTGTGTGCTATGTCGGTGGTTCTGGCTGTCACTTCCCCTTCTCTTTCTCACTGCGAAATACTGTAAGGAATGGGTTGAAAAATATTTATAATATTTTAAATACGAGCATAATCTTAATGAAATTAGAAAATAAAATAACCAAAACTATTTACTTCCAGCATAAGATTGTAGGAAACTTATAGCAAGGATGGTCTTGAAGATCGGAGCCTGAAAAACCCCTTTTACGTTTAAGAACCAAATAAAATATGCAATCACAGCTTATTGTAATAGAAAAATTATGTTTTCCGTATATTTTCGTTTTAAAAAATATTTAATAAATTATTAAACCGTTTAAGGATATAAAAAAATACCCAGATATCAGTTTTAAATCCAGTGTAAACTGCACATTCTTTCAGTGCAGCCTGTCGTTCGTTCCGCAAGTTTTGCAACTAAAGTTGAGTTGAGTCTTTGGGTGCGGTAAATTGGTAGTTGCCAGGGGGGTTAGGTGTGCGGGGGAGAGAGTGTGTGCGCCTGCACAGACATTGTTGCTGTGTGTATGTGTGTGTGTGTCGGCAAAATAAATTTAATGAACTAGCGCAACCATAAAGCTTAACTTATCAAGAATGCCAAGCTGCAGACGTGGAGAGAAAAAGAGAGAGACTGGAGTTGAAAACGAACCGAATCGAAGTTAAAGCCCCAAAAAAGGGGGGCAAAACTTTAACATATTGCACAGTGGCAATTGAAATTTATTGATGGGCTTTAAAGGCAACGAATGCTTGGTCTTACTTTATGAGGTAATTTAAAAAAAACCAAGCAGTAGCACAAAACCAACAAGAAAATAAACAAGGCAAACAAGACAGGATAATAAGCTGGTTTATTCATTTGATAAATAAATTAAGAGATTAAACAGAGAAAAGGTAAAATGCATAAAGAAAAGGAATTCCTTCCTTTTAACCTTTTTTTAAACCCATTTTAACAAATCAAATAAATGTTTATTTGCTGCCTTAAAGCCACTGTTCAGAGGCACTCACATAAAGCTCAGAAAACCACTGACACTTAATGGTTAAACTCATTCGACTTGTTGTCCAATTGTGCAATAAAACTACCAACAACGACAAATAATTGTACAAAATGCAAATTTTCTAAGCAAAATCGGAACAAATAAAAATAATAAAAAATACAGCAAAAGAATGCAAGAGAACTCTAACCAGAAATCAATGCAAAAAGTTGCGTGAGTCAGTATGAGTTCAGTGAACTAACCACCACTCACAACTATCAATAATTTCTCAACTGCTTTTAAATTCAGAAAACAAAACCGTATTTCCCTCTCAGGAAAAACAAATGAAAACCATATGTCCCACATCCATTTGTCAGGTCTTTGTCCCTTTTGTTGTGTTGTTGTCTCGGGGAAAAGTCTGCTCTGGCCAGACCAGACGCCTTCAATCGTTAATCCATTCATTCGCGTCGTGTGGGTGTCAGTTTGCAGTCAGTTTTTGAAATTTTCATATGGAATTTTAAACAAATGAAATCAGCGTCGAACAGTCACCAAGATAAAGACACACAGTCCGTGTCCAAGTCTGGCTTTGAGTCTGAAAGGCAATTGAGATGAGATTCGGTTGACAAGACAACAACACCAGCGGAGGAACACAACTGTCATTTGTTATTGTCTTTGTCCGTCACTTTGTTGCCCAGCTGGACACAACTCACTTAACTGCACTTTGCAGAGCTTCAAACAGCAGTTTTTGGTGCTGTGGCTGCACTTATTTATTATTAAAAGAAATACTTTTAAAGCAGTTTTCAGCAGTTTTGTGAAGTTGGTAAAACTACTTTAAATATTTGTAAAGCAAAAACCAAATCTTTAGCCCAATTTTATAGATATTTGATGTACCTGGACACTTGTTTTGAATGCTTATAGTATCTTTTGTTAAAGAACTTCAAGAACTTCATAAAATTATTTTAAAAACCTTAATCCCGATCCTGACAATTCAAAGATACCTTAAGCAACACCGTGATATTTTTTTTATAGCTAAATTTAAAAAACGATCCTCAAAATTCAAGGTCCTTATATTTTTTTCTGCCTAGCGAAATATCCTAATAATAAATATCCTTAATAATATTTTCTTCAACTGAAAGCACCCACATTAATTATTTTAATTAAATTTTAAAGTTGATTTCGTTGCCATTGGACTTTATATGATTTCCATTCATTTGGCGGCAAACAGGAAGAGAAAGTAATGCATTGCAGTGGCTTCGAAACTCCGTCTCAGTCTCTGAATTCGATGACGACGACGACGGCGACTCCGGGGCGCTCTCACTTCATAAATTTACCCCGGCAAGGTGTCAAGTCAATGCCAAAGAGCTGAAGCTGAAGCTGAAGTCGAAGTCGAAGTCGCAGTCGAAGCTAAAGTTATAACTGAAGCCGAGTCTGAGGACGCAGCTGAAACTCAACTTGAAGTTTCGGATTTTTACTGGGTTTTGGGTTTTCAGTTTTCAGTTAACAGTTTTGAGGCATCGCCACCACCAGTTGCTGCTGGCCGCCAAGTGAATGACAGTTGCCACCTTGAAAACGGCTGCCGTTGCTGGTTGTTCATGTTGTTTTTGTTATTATTATTATAACTGCGGCTGCTGTTATCGAGGCTGTTTCTGCCTCTGCAGCAGCAGCTGTCGTCGGACCAGCGTCAAGCTTTCATTTAGCCAAAAGTCAGAGCAAGAAAAAGTGAGGCGGTATAAAATATATATTTCAAATTCGATTTTTAATAATATTTAAATTATTGGATTTTAAATAATATTTATATAAATATTTGGTGGAAAAATATATATTCTTTATATTAATTACATGGGGACTAGAAGTAGGTTTATTTCAAATATGTTTACTAGATTTTTAAGGCCAATTTATTTGGATTTTTAGATATAAATAAAATGTTTGGCAAAAATTAAAATAAAAATGAATATACCAGCTTTTTCCTTTTAAAATCTAAAAATATAAAAAAATATCCCCCAACAACTTCGTGTCACGCTGCCTTCCCTAAATGAATCATAGCCCCGGCACTGTTTGTTGATGATGTTTCTTTTTGTTTTGGCTCCGCTGCTTTGCTTTGCCTTTTGCCGTGTTTGAAAGCAAATTTCATTTCATTTCTTCATTTGATTTCATTTCGCCGGCTCCACACACACACATACACACACACCATCACCATGTTGTCGTCAGAGATACTTTCCTTTACTTTCATCCAAGTGAAAGATACTCAAACTCTCTGCCGCGCTCTCTGGAGGAGTTTCGTTTCGATTTTAGTGAAAAGGACCAATTTCAATTTCACATCGCAGCGCTTTCAAATATGTATCTACAGAGCTGCATCCATGAGATGCTGTGTAGTTAATTATATGTGCATGGCTATCTGGCAGCTGCACTCGCCGCTTGCCGCTCGCTGCTCATTTGTAAAAGTATCTTATAGATAAACAGGAAGTGAAATGAGTTCCATCCATGCCGCCGCTTTTTGTTGTATTCCATTTCATTTGGGTTTTTTAACTTTTACTTGCAGCAATACGGTTTCAGTTGTATTTTCTCTGTGTGCAGAAGATTAGCAAAGTTTTTCCAAATTGCATTTCCAATGGGTTTTTCGCAAGCAACTATGCACGGGTGGGCGTTTTTTGTTTTTGTTTTTTTTTTGCCGAAAAGCGCAGCCGAGAGAGGAGAAAGGCTCGATTTAATAGCTTCATTGTGAGTTGCATTGAAGTTGAAGTTGAGTTGAGTTGAGTGGAGTGAATAAGGAAAAGTTGGCAAATTAAATGGCACGTTTAAATATACAAAATGTATTGCAATTTCCGATTAAATAAGCAGGGGAGTTTAGAGAGTGAGTAGCAAAAATTAAGGGGTTTAAAGATATTAAATCTGTTTGGGAAATAAACAAGGAAGCATGAGGTTGTCTGCCTTTTGATCATATTTCTGTTTTAGAAACAAACAACAATCCACTTCCTCTTAGCTTGACAGACTCTTACTTTTTCCCTTTCCCCGTAACTCCATTCAGAGCATTAGCTTTTCACCTGAACCCGGCCTAATCTGCTCCTCCATCTGTCGTTGTCGTTTGCTTACAAGCCAAGAGTAAATACTTTCTAACAACTATCAAATTTCACAGGCCGACAAAGTGTTAAATTCTCAACAAGCAGCCACGATGCAGGTGGAGCGATAGGCGCTGTTAACAAGAATTCTCCTCCTCTCTTTATTATATTTTTTTTCTCCCCGGTGAAAGCGCCAGAGATTAGATGGCATAATTTTCACGCTTTTCCGCTAAAAAAGAAGTGCCCTCCTCCCTCTCCCTTTTGCTGAGAGAACTGATTTATTATACAAATTAAAAAGCGACCACAAAGAGGCAGGAAAAACCTTAGTAATTAGTGAGAACTTTGCGCCGTGTCATGCAAATGAGGGGAAAGGGTTCCCGGGGACCGACAGCGATAGAAAATGATGAACACGAGATCAAAGTGGGAGATAGCTGGCTCTGCTTAGAGGAGTCAGCAGCCCGAGATATAATGGAAGCGATTAGCAACAATAAAAAGCAGTTGATGTGCCGGGCAGGCCCCCGTCAGATTATACATATTAAACAGCCGGAGAATGGAGAATGGAGCAGGGAGATGGGTAGCTTGAAGATGTGAGCAGTGTGCGCCACTGGAAGCGGCCATACAAGTTGAGACGACATTAAGTAGCCACAAGATACACACTCTAGACCACAGCCCTGCTCTTGAGATACTTTTTCGACACGAAGCGGAAACACACACACACACACATTACCGCAGAGAATCGAGGGACTATCGACGAGGAGCGGACAGAGAAACGGACTCACGGACAGATGAACGGACAAGCGGATTCAGGGACAAGCCACAGCAGTGTTGTAAGTTTTAGAATTAAATAAATAGCTAAAAGAAGTCGAGGAGACTTTAAAATCCCCAACGGACAAAGAAATTAGCAGACGGACAGATTGACGGACAAGTGACAGTGTTGGATAACTTCAAAAGGAAATAAGTAGATAACATCAAGCGTTTTAATCCCTGTTTATATTTGTAGTAAATACTGGATAATTTTGGACAGCTGTAAATGTCTTAAAGATACACATAGAAATATAGAAAATAGTTTTATTATACTTTATGAATGCTCATAGCTATTTAAAAGCCAAACACTCAACTCTACTGGACAAGATCCATTGGACAGAAGCAGAAGGGGCACGCCTTTGAGCGACTTAACTCTTTGGCTACATCATAAATTTTTAATGTGAAGATGTGTAGAGAGATGCAGCCACAAAATAAAAAAAGAAGTGGAGACGAGCGACAGCAGCAACAAAAACAAATGGAAGCCAGCCGTAGGGATCGCGTATCTTAAAGATACAAATTACAAGCGGTAGACATTGAGATTGAGGCCCCGGCAACAACGAAACAACATAGCAATAAATAAACAACGCCGATTTACGGTGGCAGCATGAAAATGATTAAAAGAGCTAAAGAGCATGTCTCCCTGGCCATTCCTTTTTCTCTTTCATTTCCTTTCGTTTCGTTTCGATCAATTTCGTTTCGTTTCAGGGCCAACCAGTGGAACGGATCGGAAAAGGAACGGGGTAGCTACTCATGCAAATGTAGAGGAAGTTAAAGAAACTCGAAAAGCTCTGCTTAATGCATCCAAAAGTCTGGGGGGGAGGGCCCCAAGAGGGTCTGTCGTCTGTCATCATTTTTGTCACGCACGTTGCCATTTGAAGGCTTCTCACTCGACTGTCGGCTCTTCTGTTTCGCCGCAGAGCCGTCTTCCGCTGTGTCTTCTCTGTCTTCTGTCCTCTGTCTTCGGCTTCTTCATTTTCCACAGCTGCTTTGCTGCTTTGTTTCTCTTTGTTGCTTTGAACGCCGCCTGCCACTCGAATTCAATTTGTTAAGCGTTTAAGCGTGCCGAAATGAAACGAAACGGAATGAAACGGCTAAGTAGCAACAGTGGGAAGAAAACGGTTTTAATTTTAATTTTTTTTTAATATTTAAGTGGAATGTAACGGCTAAGTAGGGGAAGAGTAGGAAAAAACTATTTATAATTTCAATTTATTAATTAATAAAGTGCCGAAATTAAACGAAACAAAATGGAATGAGACGTCTAAGCATGGGAACATTCGAAGATACATTTTAATTTAAAATTTTTAACTATTTAATTACCGAAATGAAACGAAAGGGAATAGACTAAGTAAGGGAACACTGGGAAACTGCTCAGACGTACCGAAATAAATGGAATGGAACGACTAAGTGCAGTGGAAAGAAAACATTTTTTTTTTTAGAATTAGTAAATAGAGCATTTAAATATGAACTTGATTTTTAAGTATTTTTTTTTTTAATAATATAAACTGTGAATAAGAATGTTATCTTTTAATTATCCACTAAATGCCTTAAGAAAATTACCTCTGCTGCCAAATTTCAATATAATATTACAAAAATTGAATAAATAAAAATCCCCCCATACTAAATAGTCTCAAAACCACTGTATAGTTGCCATAAGTTTTCACCGAGGCCCTCATAAATCGCTGGGTCTGGTTGCTGCTCACTCGTAACTCGCATGCGGTTGCCCCTTTGCTGCTGACTCTTGTAGGGCCCTCTTGTGTCTCGTGGGCCGGTGGCTGGCTCTGCCTCGCAAGTAAAGTATCTCTCGAATTTATGCATTGTTTATGTTGAAATCCACAGCGTGGCTGTGTCTGCCATTGATTTCAATTATAACCCAGTTTCATTAATGCAGTTTACTTTGTCCCCCTCCCCAGTCACTCACTCTGCACCCCCGCGCTGCTCTGTTTTCGGCCTTTTAGCTCACTTTTGATTTTGATTTTGAGGTTGGCTTGGCCCGCGGTCCGCAATCTCATTGTCGGATAATTATCACTGGGCGGGTGTGTGTATGCATGCGGTGTTCATACGTGTGTGTACTCATGGAAACCCTGACCTGAAACGTATTTTTTCTGTTTACCTTTGCTTAGCCAGCTAGTAGTTGTGTGTGCGGCGGTCAATTTACAGTACAACTTCCCTAATTTCAATGTGAGAAGAAGAAAAAAAACTATAAATTGTTGAAAAAATAAGTGACCATTAAAAGCAGATTTGCACAAACTGTAGGATACTATGATTTACAAAGCTTCAAGTATCTTTCTTTTAAGAAGATACCAATTATTACCAAACTAAATAATACTCATAACTTATGGCTTCTTAACTTGATTAAAAATACCCTCTAAAACCATCCTTCTTTTCCTAGTCTTTTTGCTCTTATTGTTCGTCAAAACCCTCTAAAAATATTTAATTAACTTTCTGTGGTTTCTGTGTTGTGTAAGTTAGTCATCTCCAACCATTTATAATGCATATTGGCATTATAGTGTACAAGCAAAAGCGCTTTGCTATCAAAAATCGATATTTGAACAAAGGCAATTACTGATAATGGATAATGGGTTTGACGATGTGGTGGTTATATTGGTTTTGGTTAATGCTCGCATATAATTATCGTTAAATGCACGTGGCGCACTCCAACTGCTGCTGCTTTTTTCTCCCTTCAGATCCTGGAGAAATCCTGTGAGTGTCCCCTTGTTGTTTATTTTGTTCATTCCTTATTTTACATATAAACATATATACATATACTATATATATTTTTCCCTTTGTGTTCAGAGCGTCGACCATGAAAAGTCCAATGATAAACGAGCCCCAACCAACCAGCAACACCAACAAAAACGAACTCCAAGCTACCAGCTCGACGAAAATTGTAGTTGATGACCTCAGATAGACACTTTCAAGGATACGACTCAACGACGTCAGAGAAGGTTGTTGTTTTTGTTGTTGTTGTTGCCAGCCAAAGGTTAAAGGTACCAACAACAAAAACAACAACAGAAATATACATTAAATTTACTACCAACAACAGCAACACCGAGAGTACGACAAGGTTAGAACGTTGCTCTCTCAGTTTCAGTTTTAGCCAGGGTTTGGGTTCGATTTAGCTTTCGGTTGACGGCTCTGTTCCCATAGCCTGGTGGCCAATGAAATGGAATACTTGGCCAACCAACCCAACCAACCTGAGACAGGCCAAGGGAATAAGCGAATTATAAAGTAAAACAGATGACAAAGGAGACCTGGGTGTGAATGAAGAGAATTTTAAATGCCCTTTGAAGCATTACTAAATATTTATTTATTTATAAAAAAATAGTTAAATAGCCATATATATTTAAAAAAAGACTACAGCTAGTATAAAGTAACATTTTTAAAATCCTTTTACCTTCGAAACATTTTCTAAAAAACAGTATATTTCTTGTTGAATTTATTGTTTAGACTTCAAGAATTATTTTAAAGCCTCTATTAGCATTTTTAGTATATTTACAAGACCTTATATTACTAAAAATAACCTTGAGTTAATAAAAAAATTATTTTCTTATATAATAAAAATGTTTAAATCTTGATTTGAATAGTCCTAGAACCTCAAAAACCTCATATACCTCTTCAAAACTAAGGGCAAAAGGTATCGGACCGCGTAAATTACACAGAGAACCCACCAAGTATGAGAGAAACAGAGAGAAAAAACATCGGATAGCAACAGGCTACTGACAACAGCAAAAATGTACATATATAATAATGGTTGTAATGAAATAGAACCTCAACTGTGGGCAGCGGCATAGTTAGCAGGGAGGGACAAGGGCATTACCCCAAGGGGCATGATTGTATTAATCAAGCAAGGGAGGGACAGCCGATATACATATATACATATAAACCTGATGATATATGAAGAAAAGAGTCAAGGAAGGGGCCACATCTGGTGCGATTTCAAGTGAATCAAATAATTGTAGTTTTGCGAATGGATTGAAATTATAAAGAAGCCAAAAGAGGGGCGGAATAAAGAAGGAAACAACATCATTTGGGCGTTTCAACATCTAAAGATTGATATACGTACGCAAAGAAAAAATAATACCAAAAAAATCAACAGTAAAAAAATTATGATCATTGCTTCCTTTCCAGATTTATGAGAGGTTAAAATATGTTGAAGTGCACTTAAATTTTATGGTGTAAACATCCTTGTTGAAGATATATTTCAAAGCAATAAATTCGAGAGCTATAATTAGCTTTCTTATTATGGTATCCTGTTGATTATTTTGAAATATTTTATGAATTTCTAGTAGAAAATAAATTATATGATAAATACTAAAAATAAAATGATTAAGCATTAAAATCAATTAGATCTTTACATACATTTACATAATTGAAGTCTCTATAGATTGACCAACAAATGTTAAGCAATTCCTCTTAGAAGTAATACCCTAATGGACTCTAAAACAAATCATTTGAATCCGATTTCAATAGCTGAAAAAGTTTATTTCAAAATCCCAGCGCCAGTGCTTACAATAACATTTAGTTTTTTATGAATTTACATCGTATTCAACACGTATTTCTTGGCATTTCCTCATAGCATTGTTTTATTTGCTTATCGAACGATTCCCTCCCAGTACAGTAATTCAATTTCCCAAGTGTTCAATTAGCTCATAGATCGATATTTATACATTTCTACCCGCCAGCACCCACAATTGTTTATCGGGAATTCCATAATTATAATACAAGATGGATATATGTATGGATATATACAACCACTTCTAGCAGGCCCGACAATATGGAGACACAAACAGAGCGGCGAAAACAGAGACGGCATCAGTTTTCAGAATTGGGTCAAGTTTCGGTTTTATTGCCCCAGCAGCAGCAGCAGCAGCAAGAGTGACTGAGTGTGTGTGTTTTCCGGGGGGAAACCTTCGTATTACTACTCACATTTGTTGGATTCGTTTCCCCAGGGCACACCCTGACTGGGATGCTCCTCTCTGCATGCGTGTATAATTTTCTTTGATTAAATCATAAAATATGCAAAAATACAAAGGCCCAGAAAATAAATGTACAACAAAAGTTTTTTCTTTCGGTGCCCAAAAAGGCGGAAACTAGGTCAGAGTTTGGGGGCTGACTGCCCCGAAAAAAAAAGAAATATATAAAAACCAAAAAAAGACAACAGAGGGCAGGCAATTCCACTGAGCTGAGAGTTATAATATTTTGCGGTTGCCATGTCGTCTCACAGGGCGTATGCGTAATATACGCAATTTCTACACGGTAGTGTTGCCAAAGATGGCCTAAAGGTAGTCAAAAGAGGGCTTAAAAATATTGAAAAGTGGATTTTAAGTAAGAGAAATTATCTAATTTATAGTTTATAATTATTATTAGTCTAGATATTAAGGATAGCTACTGATTTTGCTGTTAATCTGTTAAATTAATACCGAAAACCCCAAAAACTCTAAAATTTTGATCTGTTAGTCTTTTTTGGAGACAATTTTTTTTTTTTAATAATTTCTTATACATTTCATGACCAGAAATATTACACTCATTTATTAAAAGGGCTTCTCCAAGACCTTAGTCCAAGCTGTGCAAGGATTCTTAACAAAACTGGCTTCCTGTTTTATGTAAATAATAATTTTCCTACAAGAAGAAAGAGTTTATTTATTAACTCTGTAGAATTTACCTTAAATTTCCACATTTCCTTATATTCAACATAGAAAGTAGCCAAATTATTGGCCAAAAATACACCCATACTGCCAACACTGCTCCTTCTGAGGCCTAAAAGGTCAAGCTGCTGGCAGCGTCAATCATCAGCAGCAGAGGTGGTAGCCAGCTGAGGTGGCATCACCAGCTGAATCCGAATCCGAATCTGAAGCTGAAGCTGAATCTGAATCTGATGAGAGGCAGTGGCAGTGGCACAGCGACAGCATTGAGGAGGGGTGACGCGAGGGAGAGGCGTGAGAGGAGAAGGCGAAACGACCCCGGCAGAAGGCGAGTTGCGGGGCAATTAGCGCGCAATTGACCTACATTGGGGCAACATTAATGGTGTCAATAGTAAACGAGACTGCCGACAACGACAACGATTCGCTGCCACCGCTCAGCTCTCTGTGTTTTGTGCTCTGTGCTCAGTTCAGTTCGCTCGGTTCACTACTGTATAGTTTTTATATAGTTTTTGGTTATAGTTCGGCGAGCGAAACACCAATGTTCAATGTTTAATGCACGCACACAGATATCATATATAAATACATAAGTAAAACCAAGGGAGCAGCATAAATTCCAAGTGCAATCAGCGTAGGAAAACAAATTACACACTTTTCGAATTAGGCCTCACCTTCGGAAAAGTCTGTAACATAATCTATTTGTGCGCCGCACCAGAAAAACCTTGCCTGGCTCAATTATTTCTGTCAGTGTCGTTGCTAGCCGCCTTGTGACGTCAGTCAGCGACGGTGAGACACTAGGAAGCGATACGATTTTCTTTTTTGGGTGTTCAAGAAATTGAATTTTTCGCAGTAGTATAAAATTGTCGCAACCTGAGGGCTAAAATATATGTTTATAAGATGACAAGCTATTAGAGAAATTTAAGAAAATTTAGAAAATGTAATAGTTATATATTATTAGTTAAGGTTTAAGAATTAATATTACATTATTTAAAAAAAAATTTAAAATTTAATATAATTTCAAGGATATCTATAAATTATAGGTTCTTTTAATCTCTGCAGTCTTTGTACTTAACCAACACTGTTATAAGCAATGTGACAGTACTTGACCAACACTAAACAAGCAATGTGACCTTTTGAGCCTTCTGTAAAAAGTGGCTTAAAGATGTTTTGCAAAAACCAGTCAAAACGATGTCATTTAAACGTTGACTTTAATTTAAAAAAAAATGGTATAAACCTTATATATAGTTATAATAACTATTAGAATATTAAATATAAGAATAATTGTGTTTTCTTTATTTAGTATTAAATATAAGAATATTTTCGGGTTTTCTTTACATAAAACGTTAAACATTAAGTATTTGTCGACTAACTTTTATTATCAAAAAATAAAATATTATGCAGTGTTTGAAAAATACAAATAAATTCCATACTTTAATTTCAAAAATCTAAAGTGTGTAATATCAAAGAGTTTTCAACATTCTCAAGAAAACATATGCAGATATCTTTTGCCATATACCCAAGGAATGTAAAATCATTTCAGCATTTTCTTTTTGTGGAAATTCGAAGAGTGATAGAGCAGTTTTTCCTCTCCAAGTACGATGAGAGGAGAGTATTTACAACCAATCAAAGAATCTTGGCCAAACAATTAAGAGCGATGCGTGCGATTTCAGTTGTTGCTTTTTTTTACTCAAGAGACAAGCCCCCCCACCACAAACACACCGCACAACACACACACCAAGCTCAGCAGAGCAGCGACAGCGGCAGAGGCAGTGGCAACAGCGGCAGCAGCATGTAAGTTGTACACGATAAATGAGAAATGAGGTTACCTACTTTTTAAGAAGGTCAATTCGACCCAAAACAAATGAGCGAGGCAACGCCAGGCAGCGACGCTGCGAGAGAGCCAAGTCGAAGCTCAATGACCATGTGAGCAGCGTCGACAGCGCTGCCGGCTAAACATACCACAAACATTACAGCAAACGCTTTCAATGAAAACAAAAGTAGTACACGCTGCCGACAACTGAGGCTGACGATGACGCTGACGCTGACGTTGACGTTGACACCGAAGTCAACGTAGACTGCGACTGCGACTGCAACGCTGGTGTGGGGCAGCGAAGTCAACGCCAACGCCTCCGCTGACGTCAGCGTTGGCGGCACATGTAAGTGTCCAAAGTTGGTGACGAATTTCGATTCCTATACAAAAATTTGAATTCGGGGCTAAGATTTTTGCGGCCGTTGACGAGGGCGACTGCGCAGCCAGCGTTGCGAGGGCGCGGCCAACGTCCAAAGTGATGACAGTTTCAAGCTCATAATTTTGCTCAGTAATGCCTATTTTGTGTAAAACTTGGCTAAGAGAAGTTCTAATTTAAAAGTTATAATTTAATTTAAAATCATAAAAAACTGTACCATTTTTTTCAAGATGAATATTTGAGTTTAAATAATAAACTAATGCCCAATTTCAAAAGATCTTTAAATATTAACTTACAAAAACTTAGGTATTTATTTTACAATTTTAGTGGGCTGCCATTTGCTTTTGCATTTCAGCATTCCTCTTATCAGCATGTTTTTTCCATTTTTTAAAAACCTTTTCAAATTCTTTTAATCGCGATTTTTTGTCCTTTTCCGTTTCCGGTTGCTGGCCCAGCCCTTCCTCATCAATTTCATCCTCATATCCATCTGGCGGCAATGCATTGAAATGACTATTATGGAAGGCTGATCGATTGCCATCACCAAAATAAAACCGTTTATCACGCTTATACATATAGTCGTAATTCTTAAATTCTGGACGATCGTCTTCCATGTGTCTGCCAAAAATCAATAGCGTAAGAATTGCAATCAGAGGCAAGGCCAAAAATAGGGAATACTTTTGATAACGACCTGCTAGGTTATGCTGTGCTGGTGCTACATAAATATTAAATCATTAATGAATTTGTTTTAGATACTTTATAGAAAAATACTAACGCTTTTTTTCCTTTTTTCCTGTACAATCAGGAGCACCACCTTGAATTTTAGTTAAAGGTACTTTCTTTTTAGTTGCCCTACTCGGATTAGATATCTCTTCAAAAGTTTGCTTTTTGCTTTTCGATCGACTGTCGTCGGATGATGCGACAATAGGTGGTGGTGGTTTTGGTACGCATTTCGATCCACCAGTTATAGCAGTTTCATCTTTTGGCGGTGGGCCATCTTTTTTAGCAGCATCTTTGGAAACAGCATCTTTGGGAGCACCATCTTTGGCAGCACCTTCTTTTGCTGATTTAACGGGAGCAATTTCTTTTTTTCCTTCAATAAACGCTAATTTTACTATCTTCTATCTATTAGTAACCATTAAATATTACCCTTTTTTGTCGTATCCGAAGATTTTGAGCTGTCAGACTTTAAACGTGAGGCGAAGAAGGTTTGAGAGAGGTTCAGATGCGGTTGGCATAGTAAAGCACATTGATTTAATTTTAAAGGGTACCTCATATTGTGACCAAAAGATATTAATTTTTTTTTTGTAGGCAAAGGTATTCCGAAATTTCAATTTGGAAACATAACTAGTAGCAAAATAAAAACAAAACCTGTTACTTTGGGCTATCGGCCTACCTTGCAGAATAAAAATGTTTAAAAGAAATGTATGCATTTCCACTCGAATTTTTAAATATAATAAATATAGATAAATAGATAAATATTTTTATAGGGATATGGTAATCCGATTCATGCTGGTATAATTTGTGTGATAAATAATTAAAAACAAATAAAATAAGAAATCTATACTCAAAGTTTCACCTAAATAATTCAAAACCTAAGAACAGGCACAGGAAAAACATTGCTAGATCGACTGAGCTGGTGAGAATAATTATTTCCTGGTCAAAAGTGTAAGATTTAAGATTATGCAAAGGAAGTATCCAGGAACTATACCTAAAACTCCCATTTTGTTTGACTTTCGTAACCCAAAGTTGATCAACACTGGCTGGCAACACCTCAAAAGCGTCCGTCCACAGCGGCTAAAAGCGTGTGCGACGCGACGGCTTGTAACGAGGCTAAATCGGAGCAGAGACACAGGCAGCAACAGAAGCAGAGACAAAAGCAGCGACGCCAACGCTTTTCATCAGCTGCATTTTTGTCGCTCAAGCAGCAGCCGCGCGGCGCTGTGCTCAGTTCCGTTGCGTTGCTTTGTTTTGCTTTGCTTCTCTGCTTTTTCTGCCTTTTTGCTTTTTTTACTCTTAGCCTCCACCTCCTTTCCACTGTGTGCATTGTTTTGTAGCGTTTTTTTTCTTTTTTTATTGTTGTAAACATTATTTTTGTTTGTTGTTTTCGCATTCGAATGTTTGAATGCGATTGCGGGCGAGAATGAAATGCTGTAATTGCGATTAGTTGCGATTGTAGCCGACTTGCTCAAACAGCTAGTGACGAATGCCTTTTGTTAATTGACCTTTTGCACTGTTGTTGGTTACCTAGAGGTTCTTTTGATCAAATTTAATGAGAATATGAGAACTACAAGATACAAATACAGATACAGATACTCTGAAACTCAAACTTAATGCACATAAAGTAAACAGCTAAAGTTCAGAATTTGCACTTGTACATGTCACTCACATATTCCTCAACCCTTTCAAGGGGGAAATGGGTTAGAGAGCCATGAGAATCAGTGCCGTGCCATGCTGCTCCCACTCGACCCATATCGCTGTAATACCCTTGGTATGGTTAACCAATTAGGTTGCCAGTGATAGGGCCGACATAATATGGCAGCAATTTGAATCAATAAGTCCCTGCCACTCATGGGTGTGTGTATGTGTGTGTGTTGGAGGCATGAGGGTCAATGATTGTGGCTTCGTTGCGGGTGGCTGACAACCTCACAGATACCGAACACGGACACAGACACAGATACAGATACGGAACACGGATACAGATACAGATACATTTTTTACACACTCACAGATACCCTCGAATTGTGTCATTGTTATCGGGCGCGGAATCCGTGAGTTTTGTGGCATGAACATTGAAACGAAATCATGTCATCGATATAAATATAGAACGAGGAGAGTGTGTTTTAGGGTGTTTGAGGTGGTAAAATGAATGAATATCCCTCTCCCGCATGGAAATGTTAAAAATTTTATGATTCAAGCTTATTATTAGGGAAAGACCTTCAAATCTCGGTGACCACATCGATTTCCCCATGCCCAGCTCACAAGCAGCTCCTCAACAGGTTTGAGGTACGTTTGACACATCAAAAAGATCCTTGGCTGCTGCCAAAAGCCATATTGAATGTGTCAAAAAGGAAAATATTGGGTAATAATTCCGAAAATGTCATATTTTTGTGGGAACATTTTGAGAAATTCCTTGCTGAAGCCAATTATTGGGTAACACAACATGAAAGAAAACAAAATCTTTTAGATTTTAACAAAATTATTGACTGGGTTGTATTTTCAACCCATAAACTTTATTATAATCATAGCAATTTTATAGATTTTATGCATGTTAAAGCTAAATATATAATTTTGCATATATTTTTTGTGTTTAGGTTGTATTTTAAATCTTAAGAAATTATTTAACAAATTTGTTTGCTTGGAAATACAAAAGCAGGTCTTAGACAGGTCCAATTTTTAACTTTAAAAAAGGTTTTTGATGTTAAAATTTCTTGTAAGGCTTCGCTTTGGATATTAAGGGCCCAACAATGCTTAAATATTAAAAAATGAGAGAGTATCCCAAAAAATAAATACGATTTGAACTAATAATTCAAACTATCTTAACCAATATAGGAAAATCACATCACATCTCGCAAAACAATGACTAAACACACAAGGAAGTGCACATGATGTGACTTTTGTGTGCCATGTTAACACTACTAAACAAATTTGCGAGTAAATTACACCCCCATTGGATGTGAGGGTTCCCTTAAAGGTTTTCGCATTGAAATATTATCAAATGCAATTACGCAAAATCATAGAGCAAAACGACCTTATCGCGGCAAATTGAAACGGCAGCGCATGTGCAGGTACAACAAAGCGCTTTTGTAACCCACGATTACAACAACCCAACACATACATTTGCGGGCATGTAATGGTAATTACAAATGGAAACACCTTCGCACAAAATACTGACAAATACACAAACAACAACACACCACACACTTCCTCGTAGATAATTAAAAAAAAAAAAACTAGTACTACAACAATACAAATAACCCGTTACAAAAACACAGATAGAGGGGGGGGGGGAGGTATGGAGATTACTAACAGTGCATGTGTGCCCTTCTTCTTCTCGCTTCCTCTCTGCCTCTCTCTCTCTCCCTCTGTCATTCACCTTCGGTCAAATGAATTAAAATGAATTAGCAACGAGGCTTGCATGAGCGTTCTTTCCTCTCTTTCTCTCCCTGCTATCTTAACCCCTCTCCCACTGGGTGGGTGCAAAAAGGGAGCGAAAGAGAGCTCAGCACGCCTGTTGATCTTCGCCTTCACTTTCTCTCAATAGATAGTGGAAATCAGGGGGGAAAGTGCAGCCCTCACAAGGGTCAATCTAGGCCTTTCCCTCACACTCTCTCTCATCTGATGAGCTTAACCCTAAACAATATGTAATCATTCCCATCCCCCTTAGCCCCTTCTTTCTTTTTCAAAAGGTTGCAACAAATTGCAAGAAAATTTCATTTCACTTATGAAAACAAGGGGGGTCAGGCGGGGTGATATTTATCTCGTATCCCCATATGGTTTGCACTTGACTATAACGGTAATTACATCTAGGCACGGCATTGCCCCTGAATTTTAATGCAATGCGCACACACACACACAGATATACACAAAGTAAACACACACTAGACGCACACACGTGCACATCAAATGTTGCATTTTTCGTTTGATTGTTTCCTCGATTTCGCGGCACTCGCCTTGTTGTTTTATTATTGTTATTGTTATCGTCGCCGCGCTGATGTATTTTTTCATCGCTTAACGGTAATCGCTTTAATGACGACATTGAATTTTCGCTGTCTAGCGTGGGCATCACTAATTGATCTTTAGAGATCATCCAACTTTATGTGAGATTTCGCATTGGCATGCAGGGATTTTCTATTGAGATTTGCTAACGATGAGGTTCATGGGCTCCAACAAATAGTGAACAGTATTGAAGTACTTGAATTAAGAATTATTATTTGCTTGAAAGTTGCAGGTAAAGCTTAAAAGAGGAAAATACTTAGACGAGACGAGAAATATTAAAGATATCTAAATGATAGCGATAAATTACACAATAGTTTTATCTCGTTCAGTGAAATTAGAATAAAAAATACTGTATTTAAGATCTTATCTTATCCGTATCTAAAGAAAATCCCTGTAAGCTTAGGGGACTACAAATATCAGCATATGAATCATCGTTCTATAAATGATCACCAGATAAAACAGAAATTTTAAAGCAATAATTTTTTTATATATATTTTCCAGTTTTTCCAAATTTATAAGATGTTTTATCTCTTAACAGGTGACTGATTCTTACCTGGCTAGAGCCATTCTAACATGAGAGAGCCCTCCAAGAGGCAACGCCAGGGTATCCACTTTGAAGGTTTTTTCTTCAACAACTTTCCGCACAGAACTCAAATGGAAAAAATCAAAACGTTGGCTTTGATTTTTACAGCTCCGTTGATAATGATTTTATTTTTCAGTATTTTTAAGTTATTTTATCTGTTAGTTGTGTTTTTTGGCACTGTATTCAACAATTTTAGATGTCTATTTTTTGTGGTTATTACACGAACGTCATTTTGTTTATTATCTGAATATTTACAAGAACCAAGATAAGATATTTAGCTTTTGGCATTACAACAACTCAACTCTTCTGCGAAATAGGCAAAGCTTTTTCCTTATCAAAAATTAAGGTATCCGCATCCAAATATAAATATATTAAAAAAGGTCTCAGAAACAAGACATAAATTTTATCACATTCAATTGTTCAGCGAACGTGTGTGAGCCATATATAATGAGCAAGTTCTGGACAACCCGTCGCATACGTGATATTTGCACGCGAAATAATCAAAAAGCCAAACAGCACACACACACAACTCACAAATATAATCGCGTCTCACTCACACACCGAAAAAGAAGGGTGAAAAAACCAGCGTACAATGTTCAATGCCAAATCAAAAATATAAAAATAAAAATAAAGCCAGCAACAACCAAAAAGATACTGAGTGAAAAAACATCAAAAATGATTCAAGTTATCAGCAGCAGCATTTTTTTTCGTTCTTTTTGTGATAAGCTTTAAATTAAACAAAGACACACAGGGCGCACTCGCTAAAGTTTACAACAGGAGAGATTTACTAATTATAATTTATTATTTATTATCTTTTAATATTAAAAAAGGTAGAATAATACTACAAAATCTTTATAAAATGTTGTGGCCGTGAAAGTATTTTCCATAAGAACCCGGATAATCCAGTTAATCTGTAGAATATCAAGAAGATTTCCATGAAAGCTCACTCTTTGGAGCAACCTATTACCCTCTCTCTCTTTCCAGGCCTCTGCACATGGCCCACCGGCATTAAAAAACGCTCAGCCTCGGCCAAAAGAAAAAAAAAACAACAGTAATGAAATCAATAAATAGAAATAATAAAAAACGAGCAAAAACGCTGAAGAAGAAGCGAAAGAAACACAAACGCTTCCGCAGCTGGCCGGCAAAATAAATCAGTGCAAAAGCAGCTTTTTGGAGGTCAACATTGACGCCCCAGCCGAGACTAGAAGAAGAACCCTCGACATCTCCTGCAAAAGAATCTTTTGTAAGACTCTCAAAAAAAAAAGAAACAATATGAGAGCACAAGCATGATGGATTGAGAAACTAAAAAAAAATACAGAAACTACACATACTAAATTCCATTCCATAGTCATGAGCATACAAGGTTCTTCCTATATCACTCGATTCCACTTTAATACATATGTACATACGTACATCCATACTATATAGAAAAAAAGCTTGCGGAAAAAGCTTAATGTGTCTTTGCAAAAAAAGAAAAAATCAAAAAACAAAAAGCTGCGCCGGCGTTTCCAAGCTGACCTCAGCTGCTCATTTACCCTCGTCAAGTGCGAGCGGGATGGAGCAAAGTTCTCTCATTTATAAACAATAAACAAAAATATTGGACAGAGGGCAGCGGCAGCGCACATGTTTTTAATTGAACTGCCCCGCCGAGAGCTTTTTTTGGGGCAGTTGAAACATGTGTCTTTTTATCGCCCCCTTCCACCCTCTCTCTCACTAACGTTTTCGAGAATGTCAATGCTATATATTTCGGTATCTCGCCCATCTGGCAACTCTGCTCAGAAAAAGCTCACATGTTAAACAAACACAATTTAATTGTTGTATAAATTTAATCAAAAATCGAACGGCTTTATAAACATGTGATTTGCGTCATAGCCAAAGGAAAGAGAGAGTGTGCTATACGGTCAGGTGAAAGAGATGGGGCTAGAGAGTATCAGAAAAAAAGAGAAAGAGCGAGAGCAAGTGCCGGGTGTCTTGGAAAAAGCCGACTCTTTCCAAAAGATACATTTGTACTGCACATATAGAAAAAGTTGTATCTTTTCCTCTCCAACCTATTCTCCGGTTTTATAACTTAAGTCCGGGGCTTATTTCCATATATAACCTTAGTATCTTAGTATATATCTGTGTATATAGCCTAAAACACTGTTGAAGGGCGTTAGATTGAGGAAGTTGCTTGCTGCCTCTGGCCGAGTTGTTGTAAAAAAGCTCTTTTTGTATTATTCACTTTGTGTGTTTAATTGCGCGTGTTTTTAAAACAATTTCGAGACTTTTTTCCCCCTAGTGGAGGAGTTATACGATTTTACTATGTTCACAGATTAAGGTCACGCGCTCTGAAAATACCGTGAGAGCGAAACACGCGCGGGGAAAGCGAGGAAAACTGCGTTTTTCTTTTTGCCAACTGAAAAATTCTTTTGGGCTGGACACCAAGCACTTGACATTTACCGTTGCGAATCGCTGTGGGTGTAAATCGGGGAAAATCGGTTAGCTATGTGGATTTTTTCCGCAAAAAGCACACAAACTACTACTCGCTACGCGCAGCAGCTGACGAATGAGCTTTTTTCTTAATATATATTTTTTTGTTTTGCTTCTACTGCTTCTGCTTCTGCAGCGTTTTCTGCTCTGCTCTGTGTTTGTTTTGCTTTGACACGGTGAGCTTTACACTCTCGCAGCAGCCAAAATAAGAGAGAGCGAGCGCTTGAGCTTTTACCAAGCAGCATTTTTTGAGCGAAAGAGAACTATGATAAATATTGAAGAAAAGACTAGAAGACTTTAGTTAAAAAAAGCCAATAATTTGTCTTTTATTATTATTAAGTTGCGAAGAAGTTGTAAAGAGTTTATTGAAAATGTTTAACTTCAAAATCTATAGCCAAATCCAGCTCGAAATTAACCAACCCTACAGCACTCTGTAAGAACAAAGTAAAAAAGCTTGCTGCTGCTGGATGTTTGCTGGCGCCGCTCTCTCAAGGCCCTTATCAAGGCTATTGACGGTGGAAGCGAGATGGCAAGCAGCAGCAGCAGTGGCTTATCACACAAAGGAGAGGGTGGGAAAGAAAGAAAGCTAATACCCCCAGTTTTAATGACTTAATAATTAAGCTGGCGGCTGTTCAATTGAAAATCATATGGTTACTTGTCCCATAGAGTAAGTAATCTTGGTTTAATTGCTGAGATTTCTGGCAAAGAAACTCACCTTGTTTGTTTTTATTACTGCTGTTTTTTCTTATCCTGTAATTACCAAAACGAAGACAAACACGTCAAGAGAGGTCTGTAAAAAACAAGACATTAATTATTGGAGAATTAATATTTATTAATTTGGAGATATGATTTTTTTTAAATCTATATCTATAGAAGGGAAAATCTGTTTGTATGATCACTCATAACTTTGTAAGTACCGCACAGGATGACGTTAAAATTTGTACTATAACTCATTTTTGCACCTCGAAAGTTATAGGCATGATCTTAATCGAAAATTTGTCGTAGTTTTTGAAATATAATAAATAAAAATCCGCTTATTTTGCAGCGAAGTGCGCACGGGTTCAGCTAGTTCTAAATAAATTAAAGTAGAGGGTTTAAAAAGTTATTTTATTTCTTGAATAATTTCTTTTAATTGCATTTACATTTTTGGTACTGTTCTTGGTTAATTGTTTTTGTTAGAATTTTAAATACTTTAAAAATTGCATCCCTTGTTAACCGCAGCTGTAATTATTTATACATTTATTTGCAAAAAACAAAATAAAAACGAATAAAAAACAGAAAATACGTGAATCGGTTCAACGTCTTTGGCTTTGTATGTCGCATGCTCGTGTTTTTTCTCATTTTTTGTTTTTATTGCCTTTGTGTGGGTTGCTTACATGTTTAACCAAAGTCGTTGCCACTCGCTGCACAAAAATAAAAACAGAAATAAAACAGTAACAGCTCAAAGTTCTCAAGTGAACAACCTGAACAAAAAAACATCGGGAACGGCGCTACCAGAAACGTCAAAGTCAACAAACCGGGTCAAAACGGCCAGCGGAAAGTTTTTTGAAGGCGGAGCGAGTTTGGTTATAATAATAGTGGGTTAAATGCAAGTCATAGTATACCCCACCAGTTGGGGATGTCCTCTTCTTCTTGGCCTAGGTCAATTCGGTGCCACCAACCACAAATAAAACGTATTTCTATCAATTTCGCTTGACATTTGCTTGTGATAAGCCAACCAGTTAATCTGCCTCATTAAAAGCAAATAAATCTTTCAAATTAATGAATGACAAGCGATTTTATTAACAGAAACTTGTCTTTTTATAGAAACTTAAAATTAGAAATTTTTTTGATAAGGACTGTGAATTTGTAAATCAATAAATAGTATTATTATTGTAATTAAAACCAGGAGTGAAATAGAAAATAATAATAATAATAATGATATGATACTTCTAAGTTAAGAATATAATAGGTTGTAAATTAATAACAACAGACCGTATATTTTAATTACTCCAAATAGGAAGTAGAGAATACATTTTAATTAAATCGAATCGAAAAAAATAAAATTGGGCCCGAAACTGGAAATGGTTGGCTGAATTAATTTCTTGCTTGTAAACGTAAGAATGATAAGTATATTTTACAAATGACATAAGCCTCGTTATAGATTCTAAAGATTCAATATGCTTGCTCTATGAATGTAAAGTGAGTTTATAAAGCAAATAAAGCGGATTGTTTAGCGGCGACAAATAAGGGTGTAACAAGTGCATTTCAGGCGAAATTCTATTCGCATTTTACAAAACCAATTCACACCTTAAAAGTATGAATGTGCAATTATTTCATAAGATTTGTAATAGAAAAAAGGTTAAATAATGTAAACCTGTTAATTTCGATTAAATTTCTTAGGCATTTTTTAAAACTACTTCCTGGATTTTTACCTAATCCAAAACACACTTCACAGGGCAGTTTATTGATGGAAAAAGAAGGCAAAGAAGAACCACAAATGTAATCTGTTTTCGTATATATCGTATCTCTTGAAATACAGGATAAGTGTAGGTATAGGGTTAAGGGAGAAATATATACAAATTGATGATTAAAAATTGATGATATTTTTAAAAGAGAGAAACCCTACAATTTTATACTCGTATTGTTATAACTCTTAAATATGAAAACCCCATAATTATTGCCGTTACAAATTAAAAACTATTAATTCAAAAACCTTAAAAAAATTGTGAATTAACAGAAACTGTTATTTTATATTTGACATATTTTTAATAATGTTTAGAATCCAAATTTAAGTACATTAGGAACTTGTGTAATTTAATTAAAAACCCCCAAATGAATTCTTTCCTTAAAATCTTTCAATCTTCCGTCCTAAATTAACTTTTCTAGTAACAAAAGGTGAACATTTTTAATTCTATTTCGCTGAGACGTAGCACCCGCCGTCAGAGCTGAATGCATACTGAGTATATAGGTATATAAAGGCGATTGGCCTATCATTATCAAAAAGCGATTTGCCATATCACCCAGTGCAGGGTTGCCTATGGTGTCCACAGTACCTGCAATTGATGATAATGCTTCGTCGGCAAAACATCGGCGCCTTCAGAAAACAAGTGCCCAAGTCGCCGTGTCACACTGAGAAGGCACAATGGGAACTATGAAAACCATGGCAGGGGAATCTCCAGAGGGTAGAGTCTGAACCTACCTCTAAGGGAATCTAAGCTTCAAGTAGCTGTGTTTACTGACGTCCGAGAGAGAGAGATAAGGTAATCTCTTGCTCAAAATGGCGAAATTGTTTGATACACGCGCCCGATCCGGCGATCGGGACGACGACTCCCTAACGACTATAAATCGGCAGTCGGAATCGACCGGTTAGTTTTCATTTGACTCGCTAAGAGTTCGGGCATCAAGAATATATATATAGAAAATCATGATAGGAATAGTGCTGCTGATCGGGGCCGTGACCCTGCTATATGTGTACCTAAAGTGGACATTCAGCTACTGGGATCGCAAGGGTTTCCCATCGACGGGTGTGAGTATACCCTTCGGGGCCCTTGACTCTGTAAAGAGGGGAAAACGATCCTTCGGCATGGCCATCTACGATATGTACAACTCCACCAAGGAGCCGGTGATTGGGATGTACCTCACCCTGAGACCCGCTCTCCTGGTTCGCGAGGCCCAGCTTGCCCACGATATACTCGTCAAGGACTTTGCCAGCTTCCATGATCGCGGCGTTTATGTGGACGAGGAGAATGATCCCATGTCCGCGGGCCTGTTTCAAATGGAGGGTCAAAACTGGAAGACGCTGCGTAACAAGCTGTCGCCTTCATTCACCTCCGGCAAGCTGAAGGCCATGTTCGAGACCTCCAATGAAGTCGGCGATAAGATGATAGCCCACTTGAGGAAACAACTGTCCCAGTCCGGCGGCAGCCAGGAGGTGGAGCTGAAAAGCCTTATGGCAACGTAAGTGAACAGGGGAATACCTGATTAGATTGAGGCGATCATAGAGACACCTGTTAGTTTCGCATTTGTTTGTTTGTGCGAGAATACTTGGCATATCAAGATAAGTTTATTTTGTTGTTCGCTATCTGCGCCTCAAAGCGAGCGGTTCTATTTTACTATTTTTCTATGATATGGTAAAATCAAAAATGCAAATATATCTTATCTATATCTATCCTTTGCAAATATATCTTATCACGTTTTTCGGAGACCCTATCTTAAAGATAAAGATACTAATAGCTTCACTTTATATTCTCCCCCTTAGCTATGCCATCGATATTATTGCCTCGACTATTTTTGGCCTGGAAGTGGACAGTTTTGAGGATCCCAACAACGAGTTTATTTCGATTAGCAAGAAAGTAAATCGCAATAACTTTGAGGATATTGTACGCGGCACAACAAGTTTTCTATATCCTGGGTAAGATAATTGAAATATAAGCAAAAACACAAAATAACTATAGAAACGATCTAATTTATAGTTTGGAAAAGTTATTTGTCCGATTGGGCTGGAAACAGGAGGCCGTTGAAAGGATGCGGGAACTCTCTAACCGAACCGTGGATCTCAGGGAGAAGAACAACATTGTGCGCAAGGATCTGCTGCAGCTTCTATTGCAGCTACGCAATCAGGGACAGATTAGCACGGATGATTCCATGTGGTCAGCTGAGAACTCCAACCAAGGCGCTAAATCCATGTCCAAGGATCTTATTGCTGGCCAGCTTTTCCTCTTCTTTGTAGCTGGCTATGAGACCACAGCCTCTACTTCTGCCTTTACTCTCTACGAGCTCACCCAGCATCCGGAGGCCATGGCCAAGGCGCAGGAGGATGTGCGTCAGGCCATTGAGAAACATGGTGGATTAAACTATGATGCCATTGCAGATATGAAGTACTTGGAGGCGTGCGTGTTGGGTAAGCAGTGGTAAAAGAGAGCTCACAAGGGAATTATATATAATTTTTGCTTTATAGAAACTGCCCGCAAGTATCCCGCTTTGCCCCTCCTAAACCGAATCTGCACAGAGGATTATCCAGTGCCAGATAGCAAGCTGGTGATCAAGAAGGGCACTCCAATTGTGATCTCTGTGGTGGGAATGCACCGGGATGCCGAGTACTTCCCCGAGCCGCTTAGTTATAAGCCAGAGCGTTATCTGGATGAGAATAAGGAATTCAATCAGGCTGCCTATATGCCCTTTGGCGAGGGACCCCGCCATTGCATAGGTAAAGATACTATAACTAATTATTAATCTGCTGTAAATGACCACAATTTCTTTAATTTTCCAGGTCTCCGCATGGGAAAGGTGAATGTAAAGATAGCTGTGGCCAAGGTTCTGTCCAATTTCAACCTGGAGATGCGTAAGGAGAAGCGCGAGATCGAATTCGGCGTATACGGAGTGCCACTCATGCCCAAAGATGGAGTACCCGTGCGGGTCTCCCTAAAGAAGTAGAAACCTAAGTTACAACCGAAATCCTCATTTATCTAGTAAATAAAAAGCATTTGAAATAGAAAATCTAACGAAAATGTCAATTGGATGCACTTTTCACACAAATACACACACACACACACACACATGCATGCACTAACACACACAAACCGCTCGTACGCACCTTTGTAAATGTAAATAGGTTTTTCTTGTTGTTGCTCCGCTTTATATAAGTTGCGCTAGTTAATTCGCATCAAGGGAAATTAGAATGCACTTTCGGGTAACTCCATATGGTGGGGAAATGCACTTTTCCCCAACTATGACAACACAATATGGCCGAAAAAAATACTCTTTCACTTTTTCCAGGCCAAGTTGTGTGAACTGCGCCACACACACACACACTCGCGTACGCACGCACTCGACACGCACACTGGTCGCGTTCGCGGCGATGACGATTGTCGATGGGACCGCGATGCGTTAATTAGAGCGCCTTTCGCGTTTAATTACACTGCACTCGTTCGGCGCTGGCCCTCCGCTAATTCTTAGCAATTTACCAAATAAATACGACGAAATCTGGCGAATCAGCGAATCACTCGCTTCCCATGCTGCGGCACACACACTCACACTCACTTGCGCCCGCCATGGACACATACATATGTTCGTGGGTGCTAGTCGATGGTCTGGCAACGCCGCTCGGCCAATGCAACTCTGTCTGGCCATTTGGCGGTGTTGGCTATTTTTTAATAAACCATCTTTATTATAATTAAGTACTTAACGATTTTGGTTAAATTTTGCATATGATTGAATTAAATTCTATTATATTTAATTATTATATTGACAATTTTTGTTTGTGTTTTGCACTTTTCATTATTATACAGCTTAATAGAATGAAATTAAAAAACATAGAAACATCAAGACGTTATGAATGAGTTTAACAAACATCATAACATTTGCTTAATTTAAAATCTTTACGAAAATAAATTTATTAATAAAATTATTGGGACAATTAAGAAATATTTATATTATTTCATATGTTAAAGACGACTTATGATTAATATTATTTGGACTGATATTATTCAAGCTTTTTATTTTTTATTTTAGCATTATTATAATTTCTAGTATAGCTTAAAAGCAGTGATTGATAATGCTATGCTACATCAAAGTATTTTTTTGCTCCCGCTATTGCCCTGTTTTCGATCGGCTCTGTACTACGGGAGCAGAGCAATATTTTTACTTAAATTGCTGCTATGTAGCAGTAAATGCAAACGCTGCTTAAAAAAATATATTTAAATAATTATTCTAATGTACACCTTATTTATTTAGCCATTTTTTTTTATACTAGCTAGATTTTCCTTCTGTCAGGTGGCAGCCTTGCCTTTTCATGTTTTCTCTACAAACCAGATGGCAACCCCGCTCTGTATTTTTCGGCTGATGAAAAATTTGACCAAATAAAATCAATTAAATTCGGCGTAAAATCAAATTACCAATCAAATGTGCAGGTGCACAGCATAGAAACACGGAACTTTCACCGGACGCGAGTGCGGAAACTAGGAACAAAGCAGGCCAGAGCGTGTGTGTTAGTGCGTATTTCGTAAATTGTAAAGCACACACACCTAGGGGCACACAGAGCGAGACGGAGATAGCGAGCCCCACTATTTACTTTGATCACCACGTACTAACTAGTGGATAAGCCAGGTGGTGGATCGGATCTATGGACGGAAACAAGGACGAGGCTCAGCGGTGCATTGATTTTGCGGTGCAGGCGCTGGCCGAGGGCAAGATCGAGAAAGCTGAAAAGTTCCTGATTAAGGCGGAGAAGCTCTATCCTACGGAGAATGCGAAAAGTAAGGATACCAGAGGGGAATAAGTCCTTTGGGAGCGGAAATAATGCAATTAGAAGGGAAATAATTAGCTTTGAACTATATATGGGTGAGAGGTTGTTATCAACCTCCAGCGAAAACACTAGCTGGTGATAATGCGATTGTGGGATTGGTAGCTTTGGGAGTTTTTCCTATACCATTTTATGAGTATTCCAAACTCGAAAAATAAGCAATAAGCCAGCTAAATTTTAAATAAATAGGGCTAAGTTTGTTAAAATTATCTATCTAACAACTAAAGGAAAGAGTTTCCCAAGTACTGTGAAGTCAAGGCTTCAGGAAATTCCCTCAAAAAACTATTTATTTCTTGGTAGCCCGAAAAGTAAACGCTACTGAGCTATAATAACAATAACAATTATAAGCTGTTGTAATCTGTCAAGTTTAATCTTATCATTAGTTTAGAAACGTTAGTTAGTAATCGATTTTGTGTTATCAGGCGTAATGGTACCATTTAGATTAGACCAGGTATATCTTTATTATCCAAAAAGGCAGCAAAATTATATTAAATATCTAGAGGATAGTATTTCTTAGAGGGTTTCCATTGTAAGTTTCCTAAATTTATTTGCCCAGCCTCTCGTAAACCCTTTCCATTAGGTTCTTATATATTTATCTTTAAACAACTTACAAAGCTAAGCCTCTAACTTTTGCCCTTTGATTCATCTTTGCAGAGCTACTGGCCCAAGTGAAGAGCAATCCCACGAGCAATGGCAGCAATGGCAAAACTCGACCAGCGGCAGGTGGTGGCACCGATGAGAAGGACACTGGTCCCCGGAAGCGCGTGAATTCAGATTCACGATCCAATGCCCCAGATTACACCAACGATCAACTGGAGGCGGTGCGAAAGATTAAGAAGTACGTAACTCTGCCTAGTCCTTCTCGCTTCCAGTTTATATCATTTATAATCCTTCAGGTGCAAAGACTACTATGAAGTATTGGGCGTCAGCAAGTCCGCAACGGATTCTGAGATCAAAAAGGCCTACAAGAAGCTGGCATTGCAATTGCATCCCGACAAAAACAAGGCCCCCGGATCGGTGGAGGCCTTCAAGGCACTGGGCAATGCTGCTGGCGTCCTCACCGATGCCGAAAAGCGAAAGAATTACGATCTTTATGGCATCAACGAGTCGCACAGCGGACATGGCAATAATGGAGGAAATCACCACGGTCATGGCCAGTACTACAATAACGAGTACGGCTACTCGCGTGGCTTCCAGGCCGATATCAGTGCCGAGGAGCTGTTCAATATGTTCTTCAATGGCGGCTTTCCGCAACAGAATGTGTATATGAGGCAGCAGCGTAGGCGCCATCAGGCACGTGAGGATCGAGAGGTGAGATCGACTAACCACATTATCTTTAAGCTTATTAACACATTTAATTCTTTTTTTCAGGGCAACAATTCATCAGCTTTGATCAACTTACTGCCCATCTTGCTGCTCATTGGTTTGTCTATGATGTCATCCTTCTTTATCTCGGATCCCATGTACAGCCTCACGCCCTCACAGTAATTATGGCTAAAAAAATCCCCTAAAGATCATAACTAATCAAGTTTTTGTATATTTTTCATAGTAAATATTCCGTGAAGCGCGAGACCAATGGCCTAAAGATTCCCTATTACGTCAAGGACAACTTCTATTCAGAGTATCAGGGATCGGTGGCACGTCTAGAGGAATCCGTGGAAGAGGACTTTGTGAACCATTTGAAGCATTCTTGCAGTCGAGAGCGGAATTATCGTGAGTTCTTTGACCAGCTTCCTTTAGAAACCACCTATTGATATGTATTTTTGCATGATTTTTCCAGGAGACTCAATGCTGGCTAAGGCAAGGACCTTTGGCGATCGGGACTTGTATCGAAAGGCGCAGAATATCAATACGCCGTCGTGCGAGAATTTGCAAAAGTATTTAATCACATAAATTAGTTAGATGTTTGCTGCTACACGAAAAACCTAAAATATTTCCCATATTTTAAAGCCTTAACTGGGTTGTCGTTTGCTTAGTTGTTATAAATTGAATTTCATTATCTATGTTTTCTGTTTTTATAATTTATAAAAAGTCTGTTTAAATTATTTTCCTCCCTCTCTCTCCCCATGAATTAACAGCTTTGTGCTGATGCTATGACCCTTCTGGTTCTTGCTAGTAATAAATGGCATGATCTATCCGATCGACTGGCATATAGAAAATTATTTTAGAGCAATCGGCGAAGCAACTGCAAACTGCCAAAAAAAGTCATATATTTTACGAGTATAAGTTGGGATCCTGCTGAGGAGAAGAATATTACTATTGTTTTTGTCATTAAGAAGCATGAATTGTAACAAGGAGGATACACACATATTGATCACATAATTATTAATAGTCAAATTGTCAACGAACGGAAGATGGATTATAGATGATGATAATGATGGGCCACTGGCGATACTCTTGAATAAAAATTGCAAGTTATCTCTTTACACCAATAAAAAATAAGTCTCTTTCTGCAGTGTTTTGGGTTTAAGAGTGTTTTCTTTTCATTTTTTTCTTCGCTAGCGTTTATAAATGTACAAATGTCAGAGCTATATGCTTGTCCAGAGCACCTCAGTTGCTAATGATGGCCTCCAGGGCGGCCACCACGTCGCCGCTTTGTTCACGGAGCACCTTCTCGGCCTGCGACTTGCTAACCAGCAGCTCGTTCATCTGCAAATCGAAACAAGAGATTTTTAGTATAATTATGAAAAAATAGGAACTCTGAAGAAGAGCCAAAGATCTAGTTTCAAGGGGTACGTACAATCAGTTCAATATCCTCCTTCTTTACTTGCACCTTCTGGAGTTCCTTTTCCTTGGCCACTCGCAATTCGTTCTCCTTGTTTCGCTGATTGCCAAACTGTTCCACAGCCTGTAAATATTAACGAAGACTTTAGTTACTAATATTTTTCCTTAAATATTTAATTATTTAAGCGAACTTACGCTGGATATGTTGGCCGCAGAGATTTCCTTTTCCTCGGCATAATCCGTTACACGCTCCAAATCTGTGGATATTAATTATATTAGGTATATCTCACAAATTAGTTTAAGAAATTTAGCAGGAAATCTATATTATTAGCATTAAAACCCATAATTTATTTTTCTGGTGGCGGTTTTGCGGGGGTTGTTGGATGAACATTTACCTGCGGCTCCATCGTCGTGCCGCTTGGCATCGGACTTCTTTTGTTTCGAGTCCTGCTCGTCGTCCTCCACCTCAGTACCGTTAATTTCCTCAGCTTCCGTCATTTTGCGTATGGTATTTAAGTTAATTTATTAAAATTTTAGTTGACTTGTATTTTTTGTCCTAGCACCTCGTGCGATTAGCGATGGGAAAATAGCGATAGTCTTGCCGATGGTTCGATTGGAGGCTATAGATGCCTGATCATTGTTATTTTAACCTAGTAATACATTTTTAACTAATTTAATAAAATATATTATAGCTTAAGTAATATTTAGAATCACCAAAAATGTGGAGAATATTTATTATTTTAAATTTTTTGAACCTTAAAATATCGATAGGTTTCCCCATGTTTCGCACCTTTTTATCAGTGTCTTCAACCTTTATAAAGATGTTTAATAACGTAAACTTTAGAATTATTTTAACATTTGAGAACCTTACGCTTCTATCTAAAAGATCAAATATTTAGGTTTAGTTTTACAATATTTTCTATTTCTATATTGTGTCTTAGAATTGTCTTGCAAATCATTATTTATTTTATTTTGGTTTGTGTTAAATGCGCCTAAAGGTCTATAAAAATCTTACCTGTTATGATATTTGAGATTTTTAGATACATATATATTCTTAAATTAAAAGTATCTAAAATAATTTCATAATAAATTAGTATATATTACGATTAATTGCATTTTATTCCTAATTTTTAAGTATATAAAATAAGTACATAATAAATGTCTACATTTTTATTTATTATTTATTTCAAAAAGTCCTTTCAATCAACATTTAAAGAAAGTAAAATTTTTTTATATACAATTTAAAATTAAAGCTTAAGTTTATGTGTCAACCACAAAACTAATTATAAACGTCTCGCACATAAAATCCAAGCTCCGCTCCGCTCCTTTTTTTTTGCTGGTCGTTCTTTTTGCAAAATTTTTGTATGTTGCGGTCAAAATGTTAATTATAAGTTTGATGCCCGCATCTAATTAGATTTCGCAACACCAACGGAGACAGAAATACTTGCTCAACACCCATGGATGTTCGACTCCTTGGGGGGCCTGTGTGTTCCTGGGTGTTCTTTAAGCATCATGTGTTGTGTGTGTGTGTGTGTTGGGATGTCCTGTTGACATAATCGTTTGGCATCATGATTAATTTAATTGTCACTTTGACGAAAGGACACTCGCACACTCTATATCCACTGACTGCTTCCTATCCTTTGGACTTTGGTTCTGTTGAAAATCAAGATTAATTAGTATCCATGACCATGGGCGGTCAACATCATTTGTTAAGGGGGGTTGTGAGAAGTGTGTGTGTGTGTGAGCGGGGGCGAGTGGTAGAAAATGAGGAGGGGGTAGAAGCATATGTGCACTGCATTTAATTCGATTTTATATTTTCGGGAGCCAGCGGGTTTTTCGTCCGAATTTTGCATGCAAAGCGCGAGTGAAACAGAAATTGGAAGAGAGCTTCGAATAAGGGAAATAATTTGAAGGATTTATGTCACAGATTCTCCTTTAAAGGGGTTATGTTGCTTTAAATATATATTTTTTTAATATTATAAATCTTTAAATGAAATGTTTGAAACATATTTTAGGTAATAGTTGGACAACGAACATTAAAACATGAGTCTGATATAAAAAAAAAAAACCTTTTAAAGAACAGTAGCCAGACAAAAAAAGGAAGTCATGCTTAAATTTTGTTTTTATAATTTTTTCAAGTTGTAAAGATGTGTAATTTAAGGTTTTTTCCTGCTTTCTCTAGGGTTTAAATACTCTTTTACAGAGTGTTTATTGAAAAGTGTTGGATGCAACAGGGCTTGCATTATCATTTATCCAACTTTTCCTATACATCCTTTACACTTTTCTGGCACTTTCCCCCTAGGACTTGCGTTTGCGCCAATTGGAAATGAAATTATGGCGCTAATTAGCTCAGCACATAAATTAAGTTGGCAATTTCGGTTGGCATTGTGGTTTTCGCAATGCCAAAATCGAGGATTGCATATCTTTGGGGGCATTGTGTGTTTGTGTGTGTGCGTGTCCCAAAAAATTCACACAGTAAATTTTCCTCCATTTTTTTTTTGCAATTCTCCCAGAGGGAGAGACCGCGTGACGTAATTTAACTTGCATTGTCTTTTCGAAGGGCGAAATTTCTGTGTCGCTGTTGCTTTTGTTGTATCCCTTTGCGGTGGTTACTTTTTACGTTTTACATTCGTTTTTATTGTTTCGTTTTTTCTTTTTTGCTTGCCTGTGGTTATTGTTTATTTATTTTTTGTTGGTGCGGCTTTAAGTGTGTGTGATGGAGATGCAAGGATAAGGAAGACGGCGACACGCCATAAATGTGTTATCGGGGATTGTGTAATAATTTAAAAGTTTTGAAAATGTTTAATAGATGTCTGGAGTATCTTTTTTATTGCTAACATAATATATTTCTTTTAAGGAAGGAATTCTTTGATTAAATAAGAACACTTTAATGGAACATTTTGAGTATTTCCTAATCAGTTTTTACAATTTAATACATTTATAAACTAATATAATAATATAATTAATTTATGAATATTTCCTTAATATGCTTCATAATTTTCTTCATCGATTTATTTGGAAATGCTTTAATTTCTTGACTTTAAATTTGATGCAATTGAAAATTCTATACAATTTTTGATTAATATTTTGAGATGGTTTACTATTTACGTTTCTATACCATAAATCCAATTAAATTCAAGGATTCGGCAATAAGCATATGATTTTCAATATTGTCACCCTTTTCCCACGAAATATCCGAATTTCTGAATTCTCAATGAAGCCACTCAATCCTTCATTCAATTTTGGGGGAATTCCCTTCATGAACTGAATGAATGCTAGATGCAATGTGGAGTAAACTTACAGTTGTGATCAGAAAAATAGTCCTAAAAATTTTATATAATTAGAATTTATAAGAAAAGTTTTAGAATTAATTTTGTTGAATACTAGAATACCTAGACTTTAATTATGTCTTATGGGATTTCTGGAATAAAATCTATTTTTAGACGAAAACTAACTAAAATTAACAAAACAAAAATATAAATTATAAATATAAAGGACATATAGGGAATAAAATGTATAGTACTAGAAGCTGCCTATATTATTTATAAACAATATTAAAAAAATGCTGGACTTTTAATAGTTGCTTTATTAAATAAATTTTTTCTAAAATATATATCACATTTTCAAAGTTTTAACAAAATTTTAATGTTATTAATATACTTTTCGATTTGCAAAGTAAAATATTAAAATATTTTCAATTTAAAAAAAAATCTAAATTTAACGTTTTCCCAGCTTCCATCACGTTTATATTGATTTTAAATCGTTAATATTACTATATTCTTGGCCGCTCCTTTAACACATGCCGCATGTCCGCCAGTATCCTTCTCCTGCATCAAACAGGAGTATGTCTGGGCCAAAATGTCATTGGAAATCGTGGCTGCGGCTGTGGCTGCCATGGGGGTCAGTCAATAAATAAATTTGCATAGCAAATAAATTAAGAAAATGCAATTTTCGAAGAACTGTTGCGCACACAACCGCGCAGCGCAGGAGGTCCTGTGCAGCCCCAGTAATTTGCATTGAAATGCCCAAAATTCAAGGACAGCCTTTAAATTTTGAGGGAAATCGGAATCCAGAGTCCGGGACTATAAGCTTCTGGCTCATTGCATGCATAATTGGCTAGCAAACTCAATTACGCTAATAACACTCGAAAACCCGGCTCAAATGTAGTGTGTGTCCTTAAATATTTATGGGTATGGGTGTGCGCTTGACTGACGCCACGAAGGAATTATCCTTGTAGCAACCAAGTTATAGCGAACAAAAAAAAAAGAAAGAAAGCGAAGATGGAAGCGAAATAATTGAGCCATTGAAGGCGCTCGAATGGTCAGCAAAAGTTCCGACTCTAACTGATAGCGAAGTAGGAAAACTTGCTCCTTGCCCAGGGATATCCTGGGAGAGGGAATGAGAGGCAGAGTTATCCTTGAGGTGGAGAGGGTCCACTCTGTTAGTGAGTGTGTGTGAGTTCCTGGCGAAGGCGACCTATTGACGACCTTTATCGGGCTGTACATAAACCATAATCGCAATTGGCAAGTGGTCGCCACTCGAGGAAGCATCCTTTTGGCCATTGTCATGCTTCATAGGATGGACACACAGACACCGTTTCGCTGGCACACATGCACGGTAAAAAATTAAGGAGTTAGGAAGATTTTAAAGGGTAATTAAATAAGTTTTATTGTCAAAAATAGTTTCCTTTACGTTTTAATAATATTTTTCTATAATTTATACAAGTTTTCATCGATTTTTAGCAAGCCTTAGTAGTGTTAATATTATTTATTAATTTTTCCAGCCGTCAAATCATTGCTTATTTGATAAAAATTATTTCCAGTGCATTTCCTAGCCCTGGGCATTGGCCAGTTTGGAACGCATCGAACGGAAGCCGCTGGTCGTTCATTTAAAACTTGTCTGCAAGTTGCCAAGTCTCCACTCCTTGGCTCCTTCCTAAAAAGGAAGATAGGTGCAAAGCCTCAAGTATGTGTGTGTGTCGTAATGTCCTGCTTCCGTTTCCTCTTTCCCCTTTCCCCTTTCCAGCCGCACGAACTCCTTTCGCCATTAATGTATCTCCTGACATTTTGCAACTTTTGCGTTTAACAATTTCGCTTCCTTCCGCTGGCTAAACGGCGCCAGGTTGTCGTGGAAATTTGTTTTAATCGTCATCTTTGCCATCTACGTAAGCGTTTCCCTATCTTCTTAGTATCCTTGAGGCCCCCTTCCATTCCTCGCCAAGGTTCGTTGACAGCAACTCCTTTTGGGTTATCGATGGCCTGTTCAATATTTTATTAGTGTCGTTAGGCGAAACGACTGCAAACATCCTTTGTACCTTTCGACTCACTGAGCTTGCTTTGCTTGGGGGTTTCCCTTTTTCTTTTTGGGTTTTGTCTCAATAAATTTTTATTTGCCAGCCTTTGGTTTTATTTTTAGTGTCTGTGTTAACATTTACATGAGTTACCTACATATTATGTAAGCCTAGGCAGGGGGCAGGTACTTAACCCAAAAGGTAGACAATTGACCGCCTAGAAAATTTATGGCATGTTGGAAATGGAGGTCACAGTAGCTGAATTGAAATATGAAAGCTAGGGAAATTATTTTAATAAATTGTTCTTTATATAGAAGAAGAGAAAGCCAATTTATACATTTATTATTTATGATTTAGTTAAACTTCATTAAGTATTTGAGGATAAATAAAAGTTATTACTTCAAGAAGTTGTGGTCTGCAATTGGAATATTTGTATTGTTTACATAGGTTGCTGGTAAATGAAATAAAAGAATAAATAATTGGCTATTTAGGCAGTAAATTATACATATTTTTAATCGGTTAGTTAAAGTAAATACTAATTAAATTATCATATAATTTATTTAAGTTTTATGAGAGACACAAAAACACGTAAGAATTTCTTTCTTTATTTTGTTAACTAAAGCTATTTTTTATTTCTTTACTAATAAGAATGTGAAGTGCCATGTACTGCTTTCCCATCCCAAAAAAAAAACCTTGCAATAATGAAACCCAGGTTTGTTTATGCATTTTCCCAACCACCCACTAAAAATCTCACCTTTTCAGGCAAAGCAAATCCAAGGAAAAACCGCAGAAAAAAACTCAAAAAAATATAGATAAGCTGAAAGAACTTTTGTGGAGACCCAGGGAGTGCATAAACATTTGTGCAAAACTCTCCTTATCAATGGGGTTATAACATATAACCCTTACGAATGTCTGGTGGGGTTGGGGATGTGCGTATTTTCGCAGACTTTATAACCGGGCAAACACTAAAACTGTCTGCCATTGTGTCATGCATTTAACTTTAAACGTTATTATTGTCGCCTGACAGTCTCCACCAATTTGGCATAATGCGTAATATTTCTTTTTTATATCCGCATCCACACATCCGGTCCTGGCACTTAAGGTGTTCCATAGTGAGTGCGACAGAGAGAGGGTTAGCGGAAAGAAGGACACTAAATGGGAGTCCATATATCCTGCGTGGTGTGCTTAGGATAATAAACTATAAATAGCACTGCATACTTTTTAGCGGAAAGCTTTCTTTTGTCTGGTTTTGAGAAGAAATCGGGGGATGAACTCAGGAATACTCATTATTGTTTTTCTTTTTAATTTTTCAAGTAATGATATAATATATAATATAAATTAAACTAATAGGTAATGAAGTTAAATTATAAATAAAAATACAGACGTAGTCTAAAATATCCAGAGATTTTAAATCACTTAAACTGCAATCTAAAAGTATGTTAAAATATATCATAAATAAAAATTTTAAATGGGTTTGTATTAATTGTAAAATAAGAATTAAATAAAAATAATAAATAAAGACTAATAAGTTGTATTTATAGTAGTGATAATTTCGACTCATTGTTATATAAGAGTTTGAAACCTTAACCACTTTTTTAAATGTATTTTTTACCTTTTTTCCTAAAATGTTTTGAAGTCAAATTAACTAAATCTTTTTCATTTAAAATCAGATACCCCAATCAAAAGTATTTCCAGGGTATTTGGGGAGTGTGTAAATCAATGAGTACATCCCGGACATCCGCCTAATATATCACATTATTTATAATTTCCATACAAATTATTCTTTATTTCTTTTACCCCAAAACTTAGCAAAGGGTTGTTTCATTATTATTCCACTTCCTGTGAGAAAAAAAAGAAACATGTTCCTTTGTGTTTCATTCAATCAATTTCAATCACCATCAAAAAAAAAGTTTTGCCAAAATCAAAAGCGAAAAAAGTGAAAGAAATCTTTACAAAAATTAATTTCTCGCCTGAGCGTTACTAATTAGAAGAGAGGTAGTCAGACGTTTAGGAGGGGGAAGTAGGAGGCTGCACTCAGAAAAATATATTTTAGTCTTTAATTATTATTCATTTTTATTTTTATTTCCCTTTGTTTTTCTGCATTTTTATTTACCTTAATTTTATTCTGTTTTATTTACTCTTTAAAATACTTAAATATATTTATTTATTTACGAGAATCTGTACAAACTTTCGTATTTTAATGCTTCAAATATTAAAATATTTATTTTATTTCTTGAAATCTTAAATTTAAATACTTTTTAGAAAGTTCTCTATATTTAAAATGACTTTTGTTAAGCTTATGTTTGAAAACTAAATGTTAGACAATGAATAAAAGAAACCTTATTCAAATATTTTATTTTATTGCGAATTCCGCTAATTCCGCATGAAGGTGTTGCCTCAAAATATTTGTTATTTCCAAATTGAAGCTCTTTAATTTTGAGTGTATTCATAGCAGCCAAAGCCAAGAAGGCAAAGGCGAAAAAAAACCATCAAATGTCTATACATCATTTTAACAATCAATCAATTTGAGCGCAGTTAATCCACACGAATCGTGTTACATGCGGCCAAGGGTAGGGGCACCAAGAGGAGTAGACGGAGGAAGGGTCCAGCTCTCTGGTCGACTTGAGCCAAACTGGAAATCTTGTATATTAATCAGTCTATTAGACACGATTTGTTCCACTGTCCTCCACACGACGGGGTGATTATTCAATCAGGTCTGCAGCTCTAGCTCTTGGATCCCAACTCTGCCGAGCTTCCAGCTCGCAGTGGGTCGTCCATCTGGCCCCATCGATCCACTGGAGACCACCAACTCATCCTTCTTTGCCTTCGGGGGAAGAGTCTTTTGTGTGTTGTGCGCTGCGTGGGCGGCGAAAGCCGTGTAATTCGTGTCTGGCCTTTGCCACATTGCCCCGGGGAGAGGTTAGGCCTCAATGAATGGTCGGCGATTATGAAGGCTTTTCAGAGGCGACCTTGAAAATGACGCAGGTACAGGTGAATTTTGAGACTGGAATAAAAAAATCCCCACTCTTTTTTTTTGAAAGTTTGAGTTAAACAGAAATTATTAGAGAAATCAGGGATGTTGCCAAAATTCATATGGATTTGAAATCACTACCACACGATTTATCAGCCTGATTGTGGCGAAATCATTGCATACTTTTAGACACTTTTTTTTATTTGAACCTACAATGATTTCTGGTTGATGGTAAAATGTAAAGTAAATACTAATTCCTAATTCCCAATTTCCTAATTCCTAATTTGTTTTTAATAGCTAAGAACTTCAAAATATTAATTTAATGCTTCATAAAAATTATAATGATAATGACAATCACTTTGCCCGACAAATTGAATTGTAATTTAATAGGTTTTTCATCCTAAACTTGGGTGTGAATTTATTAATAGGAAATATGTCAGCTTAGTCGATTAAATAAAACCATTATTGCTCCTTAAATGAACAATCAAAAACACATATGACAGCCGTCAAAAGTCTAATGATCTTTGGCCACCCCTTTTTCAAAGCAAATAAATACAAATTTGACCATAAACAATTCACACTAAACATAATCCCATTCTCATTATATTTCAGTAATAAAATAGAAAGACAGTGGTGTATATTGTGTCCGAATCATCATTTGGCGGACAGCAGAAGCTGATCCATTTATGACTTCCTCTTTCTCTCAATGAAAAATGTTTGCTCATATCGTAAAGTTTTCTCTGGGAAGTTGCCTTTTTATTAACCCGCTGCAAAATGGCCAGCGATAGAAAAGGCATCAAATTTGATGATGGCTGCGGCGGAGACAAGAACTTGGTGCGACTTTTTTCCAACTCGAGACTTGAAATATTCACCGAGAAAAAGGACTTTAAAAGCAAAGGGTTAAGTCTGCTTTGGGGCAGACATAAAACCGTCGAGGGACAAGCTCAATTGAACAGCATTTGCATATTGAAGTGACTTGAACAGAGTTAAGGCAACGCAACTTCAACTGGTCTGAGAAAAAGAATACATTTGTAGAGGATTTTTAGGAAGGGTTAAGAAAGATAGTTTTGTAAGATATCCCTGGCACCCTGAAGTATGAAGGATGCACTGAAAAAATAATTTTAAGAACTTTTGAAGCCAAAGAACAAAGCTGAGAAATTACTGTAACATTTTTTTTATGAAAAAATAACTTAGGAAATTAAGCAATGTAAATAATATGAATGTATAAGATTTTTATTTGAGTATTTATTCTTTTTTTAAATTGGTGTTTGGGTTTAAATACATTTCTGTATTATACCAAAAGTAGCCCTAAAATGAATACCTAACCAAAAAAGAAAAGAAAATAGTGGTTTCGATATTAATTTGGATGGAATAAAATATTATAGTTTTTAAATTAATTTAAAATTAGTTTAACAATACTTTTACGTACCTTTTCAAGTGAAATATAAAATCCATAACTATACATTTTCTTCAGTGTCTTCAGATATTCTAATTCTGGAGATGCAAAACCCCTCCGAAGAATAACGCTCCTTATGTATGACTTATGGCGATGGCTACATCCATCCCCTTGGAGTGCAGTTCAAGGATTTCAATTTCATCATTACCAGCCCCCCTTTTCACTGGAGTTCTCCCTCAACCCCACCACTTTTCCCATACTCCCCTGCAGCACGTCAGCTGTTGATGGCGCCGCGTTGCGCACTCGCAAAGATTTATTTTTATCGCCTACCATTCCAATTCAATCCAATTCATTTCGCTTGGCTTTCCATCTCTTCTTTCCCAGGATTTTTTCTTTTTAAGATTTTGATTTTTGGCCACAAGTGCCAAAGGGCCAGAGGGGGAGGTGGGTGGCGGTGCCTGGCAATTGTGGAAACATTTGGTTGCCATTTCATCAGGACAAAGTGAAAAGATGCCTCTGTCGCGGCTTCGTTTTGGCTCTTGGCTTTATGGCCAATTGGGTTAAGCCAGGGTTCGGGGGGAAATCTGAGAGCCACATCAGGCAGCCAAAAATTTATATTGATATATGGAACCAGCCAAGATTCGAAAAGGGGAATAAAAATTGAAACTAAAAAAAGGCAGCGGTAGACACAAAAGTTGCCAAAAAAAAGCCAGGTTACCTTTTGTTTTCTTAAAGGGTTTTGTGGGTTTGAATTTATTTTTGTAAATTTAATTATTAAATTGTATAAAATATGTATTATTTTATTTTAAATTTAATTTTTTTAGAATTTAAATATATTAATAAAACTAATTTAATTTCAAACTCATTCAGAATTGAAATAAGTTAAAGCTTCCATGGAAAACTAATTTTATTTAGTTTATAATTACTAAACAAACAGAGCCTTAAATAGGGCTTGGAAATTATATACGTAAATTAAATTTATTACCTAAATAATAAAAATTCGTATACCTATATTTTATTTTAACCTGTATTTTATAATATAAAATTTATATATAACTTTTGTTAACCAGTTTCAAACATTATTTGATAATTAATAACTCATTAACATGTCTGGGAAAAAATATTCCATTAGGTGATTTATATTTTTTAGTCGAAAATTTTAAATATATTTCTCTATTTTTTTTAAGAAAGAAATATATACATTTAATTTAAATTAAAATAATTATAAATAATAACTATTTATGTCCCAACTATTATAACAATCCGAGCTCAATCAATAAAGTTTAAAGCAATTTATTTATACTAATGTACTAAAGTAATGAATTTAATAATGTTAAAAATGTATGCAAGTATATCTTCAATAAAACTATATAAAAAATAAAAATGTAAAAGAATATACCTTCCGACGAGGATGGGATTCGAACCCACGCGTGCAGAGCACATTGGATTAGCAGTCCAACGCCTTAACCTCTCGGCCACCTCGTCACGTGTACTTTCTCTACCGAAATTCACACTTTCTTCTATTAGAGATTCTGCACAGTAAAGAAGAAAAGAGAGTTTGAAGTTGCTCACCGCAAATTATGAGCGGAATATTTCTTATCTAATTTGTTTTTATTTTTTTTTAGAGAACTGGGACAGAGTGGTTGCTACTTGGCTCGAATGATGATAACTGGTTTTGGCTTGGAACTCCAAGTGAATGTCTTACACCAGCTGCGTTTGCTCAGAGAGCTTATATAATTTATGGTTAGATAATGAATAAATTAGGTGCCAACAAAGGCCATTTAAGATCCAGTATGAAAGAGTCTCGGAAAACGTGAAGAATGCAAATAATTATGACAAGTGATTTGCAAAAAAAATATATATAAAACGAATGAAGGAAGTTGAAAAGGTTTTTGTACTAATTTTTATGGCTTAAAAAACTATTTTTTAAGACCTAAATTGAGATATTAACACAACCCAAACCTCATTGTGGCTAAAGGGTTCTTAAACACTCCATTTACCTCTCAAAAAACAGTTTAAAAAATCCAAACCCTGCTTTAGGTTCCTTGAACCCCAACCATAATTTTAACTCATCAGAGAAATCAATTTAAATTAATTTTTACGAGCGGCAAAACTCAAAAAGTTTCCCCTTCGGCCGGCTTAACTTTGTAAAAATCGTATTAAGTCATAAAAAAAATATTGCGTGAAGAGCGCAAGGAGCAGCGAAAAGGATAAAAGAAATTGACTTTGACGCATTTATGTCGGAGGGAGGCGCGTGTATAGTTTTACGATCGTTCCTGGCTCCGCCTTACCACTATATATATCGCGGGTTAACCGAGCATAAAATCTTCGAAAGGCGTCGGCGGCAGCAACTTAAATGGTTTTACGAGCTCCAAAAACGGATAAGGGGGAGCTCTTTGAGAACGTAAAAGTCAAGCCAAGCTAAGAGCATACTGATGGATGTCGTGCGAAGGCGCTGTCAGGTTTATGGATATATGTACATATCTCAGTAGTTTTGTAGTATCTGGAGTACCGGGGGCACTTGCCAGTCAGTGCTAATTGAGCATAAATCAGAGATGCTAAAAATGTTCGTTACTAAGAATTTATTGCCATCGGGATACTTTGCGCACTGTGGAAATTCTTTTGGAAACTCTACACCCCGTCCGCCTCCACACTTGCGAATGGTGAAAAACTTTCCTAATACAAATTGCATCGACACTGAAGCGGAAATCGTACGGAAAGGAGAAAAACAAGGATGATTGAGGATGTTAGGACTATGAGATACTTTGCAGATATAAAAAATTATTATATATTTATTATTTATAACAAAGAATTAAGAAATGTTTGCTTTAATAATTAAAGCGATTTAAGACTTTAATATGATATTACTTCCTTGTTTTTCAATCGTTGCTTAAGCCATACAAGTTCCATTTAAAAATTAAAAAAAAAGGTTTTAAGTTCATTAAGTTTAAAAGAACTTACATCTCTATATTCAGATCATTTGGTCTAATAGATCCCGAGATCTTAATATACCGAGTCCTTTATATTTTGATAAGACCACCTATGAAAAGATGGCTGGGATTATTTATTTATTTTCATAATAAACTAACTATTCTATTAAATAAAGTTTATAATAAACTCTTTATAAATTAATTTGATTTAAAAATTAACCCCTATATTGTATACCGATTTCCCATTAAGACAAATATACCCTCAAAACCATGGCTACACGATATAAAAAACTAGCCAAAGGCCGACGACAAAGTGGTCAACATGCCACAAACTTTTTTCCCCCTTTTAGTTATCCCTTTGCCAATCGTTTGGGTGGCAAAGTTCCATGCTCTGCAGAATTCTTCTCCAACATTTTTAAACAATTTAGCGCAAGAATTAAAAATCGCCAACGCCGCGCAACGTGAAAAACTTTTCATCGCAACGCAGCACAGAAAAAAAAAGAAATAATAAAATAGGCGAAAAAAAGTGAAGAAAATCGTGGAAGAGCGAAAACTTTTGTACGCAAAGTTTGTCGGGTTATAAATTATCCTCTCTCATGGGGGGCCAGAGGGCCGAAGGGTGTGGAGGCGGCGAGAGCACCTTTGGCATACTGCTGGGCATTTTTTTAAGCCGATTTTCATCTTTCGTTTTCGGGTTTTTCCTTTTGCCATTGGCAGCACCGTAGACTTTTGGCGCCAACGGGTTTGACTTGTACAAATTGCTGTGTCGACTCACACACACACACACACACACACTCGCGGACGCACCCGCACGCACAGGATATGAAAATTCGAGGGGGAAAGCGGGGGAAATTCGCGTTCTTGTCGTCGTCGTCGTCGTCGTCCTGGCAATGTGGATAAGTTTGTGTCGCCCTTTTTTCAGGAATACCCTTTTTGGTAAGGGTAGCAGTGATCTTTGGGTTTGGTTAGCAGAAATCATTGCCTACTTTAGGGCGCATGGTACAGGTATAATTTCAGAGATTAGTTTACCGGTATTTGCTTCAATGATTTTATGTAACTTGACTTAGTTTTCTTTTATATTTCAAATTTAGTTCAACAAGTATTCTTTTTTTTGTTGTGTCAGTTATTTTTAAATTCAACTCTGGGAATATCCCTATACTCACACCCAACTACACCAAAACAGTCACATTTAACACCCTCCCATAAAAATAAATTAAAATTCATTAAATTTAAATACATAAAAATTAAAAAACACATACAAGATGTTCTGCCGGGCAGCGGGGCTAACCGAGGATGAAAGCAGCATAGAACTGACGCCCTGTGCCAGCACAGAAAACGATGAATTGGACTTAAATGAAGCCTATGATCAGTTGGAGAGGATGAAGCAGCGGGTGTTGCAGATGAAAGCTATGATACTTCGTCCGCCAGCAGCCAGCACTGACCCAGTGGGGGCGGAATTCGAGAAGCTAGCTGACTCGGAAAACATCCAATTGCGAGAGGTCCAGCAGGAGACCTCACGATCCTTTCAGCAGATTGAAGTGGTGAGGAATCGCCTGGCGGAGACCACTAAGGAGATGGCCAACCTAGCTGCTCGGTCCGAGGAGACCGAGCGATGCACCAAAGATTTGGCCAAGAAGATGGATGAGGTGCCCAAGTGGATGGAGGACGTTAAACATCAAACGGGATTGTGCATTGAGCGCTACAACAAGCTGGACATTAACTATTGCAGTTACCTGACCTACAGCAACCACATGAGACCCTTACTAGTGACCCTGGAGCATAATTCGAGTTCGAGGGTAAGTTATAAATCTTATCTGATATATATATCTTGTTAAATGGTAATATTAACATATATTTTTATACTTTAGATATCCCTGCCTTGCTACCAAAAGCAATTTACAGAAATTTTCAATTTGGTGAAGGGTACGCGTTTATTGCTGAACAAAACCCACGCTCAACTGATGGCATACACCCAAATTTTAAACAATTCCCTCACACAATCCATACCGAAGCCTTATCCCATTTTGTGTCGCCTCTCTGGGCTGATTAGGATGCTGGAACAGAACCATAAAGTGAAAGAACCCAAAAGGGCCACTTTTAAAGTCAAAACTCGAACAAGGGCATCACTTCAGTTGGCCAAGGCGGCATCAAAGATCAAATTTTTGGAGCCGACAAGTCTTGAAACTAAGACAAGAACTATGCCCGCAGTTATTGATTAATAAAAAATTACTGAAGCAAAAAAATATGGTATTTTTAATACATTTCTAAAAAGTGTCTTTAAAAGGGTATTTTCTAGTCGACTTTCGACTTTAAATCCCACTTCCTTTGGCCGTTTTATACCTTTTGGCCTGGCCTTTGGCACTAATGGATTATCTAAGCCTTTTAGTGGCTATTGATTGCCTTGGCAATTGTTCCAGGGCTTTTGGGTCAGGAAAAGGATGGTGGATATTCCTAGCCCATCCTATCCTGCTGTTATCCATCGACAGCTGTGTTGGCAAAATCTTGGCAAAAAGGCACAACTAGCATTTAAATAGTTGGCGTATATATAACCCCATGCCATTTGTATTTGGGTCATCATTTCATATGTAGATATTTTACATTTTAATCGCTTTATTATACCGGCCAAGAAAGAATAAGAAAAAAAGGGGTCCATGGAATATGCATAAATTATGTTTATGGAATGAATATAGTTTCAATTTATGGATCAACTAATCAATATTAATGCCTTCCTGAATGCCTTACATGTGGCGTAGGGAAAAAAATAAGCCTAAGCCAGATTACCATATTACAAGGCTCTGCTCTGGGCTACCTAAATTTGTGAAAATATGATCTAATCGTGGCTAGAAAAAAAATATGAAATTAGGCCTAAATATTCGTGGGAAATAAATATCAAAAAAGCAATTTGCTTACTTGGTTTATTACAAATATTTATATTAAAACAAGAAAGGAAGCTAACTTCGGCTCGCCGAAGTTTATATACCCTTGCAGATTGCAATTGAACTTTACAATTAAAAACGAAATTCTAAGAGAACATTGAATGGCCGAATCTAAAATTTGATGAAAATATGTTGAGAAACAACTGAGTTATGATTTTTTCTATTATTTCTCTGATTGTTCCTTTGGCAGCTACGATATAGTCGTCCGATTTTCATTAAATTTAAATCGAAATTCTGGTATACTATTAAGTAACTAAATCTCAAGTTTGATGAAAATATGTTGAGAAACATAGAAGTTATGATTTTCTCTATTATTTCCTGATTGTTCCTATGGCAGCTATAGGATATAGTCGGCCGATCCTTATGAAATTTGGTATGTCGTATTATGTTGCCAACAATAGCATTCGTACAAAATCTGAATTCTCTAACTCTAAAAACACCGAAGTTATACCATTTCCGATCAATCAGTTATATGGCAGCTATAGGATATAGTCGGCCGATCCCGGCCGTTCCGACTTATATACTGCGTGCAAAGGAAAGAAGGGTGTGTGCAAAGTTTCAAGTCGATAGCTTTAAAACTGAGAGACTAGTTTGCGTAGAAACAGACAGACGGACAGACGGACAGACGGACAGACGGACAGACGGACATGCTTATATCAACTCAGGAGGTGATCCTGACCAAGAAAATATATACTTTATAGGGTCGGAGATGTCTCCTTCACTGCGTTGCACACTTTTGACCAAAATTATAATACCCTCTGCAAGGGTATAATAAGCTTTCTTGGTTTATTAAAAATATTTATATTAACAAGAGTTCCCGGCAGAGTGTATGAATATTTTATGAATGATTATTTGTTAAATTAAAATCCATGAATAAATATATATCTCTTAAGTTATTTATACCAAAAATACAACAGCATCCTTTCCTCTTTAATCAGTGGAGACCAGAAATTCCTTTTCCTTGTACTTCGTCATCAGCTTTCATTCATATAATTCACAGATACGAATGGAATTCAAGAATGCCCGCCCGTGGATATCGCAAAACTTGTTGCAGTGCATTCAACTTCATTCACCACATGATTTATGCCCTTCCAGTCCAATCAAGAAGCCAGAACGGAGAGCTGCTTGCCCCAGACTCTCGTAACTAGTAACCCGTACTGCCATTTGTAGACTCGCGTGCACTCATGTATTCGCACTGATTTTCTCATACTGGACTTACCTCTGCGAGAAATCATTCATTTCAGGCCACAGCGCCAGACACAGCCGCCGATATCAGTTGGAGCTGGAGCGCCAGACACAAACCGGCACATGAACATCTACATGTAGCTTATATAGATACGTACTATAGAGGGCGATATGCCCAGAACTGCATCTATAATTGGAACAAAGGAGCTCAGGCTGGGCGCTGTGAGTGAGGCTGAGACTCAGGCTGAGTCTGGAACTGAGGCAAAGTTGATCAAACCAAGAAACAATTCATATTCATATTTCCGCATATGCCAAGTAAGTTTCAATTGCGGTTGCAATTGTCATTGCAATTCCATTTGCTGCCCGGCAACAAGCCAAACCAACGAACGAATCCACACACACAAGCTCGAAATTCATATATAGAATCGCAATCAGCAAGGCCGAGGGAAGCTTAAGCAATTTCCCTTACTCCCGCAAACTTTTCACCCACAGAGCACACAGAGTACTTCACTTGGCACTGGCACTTTTCCTCCTCATTCGCTCTCCTTAGATAGCTTGCTTGCCTCAATGATAATGCAAATCAACGAAACAAAGAATTTTCCAATGCAAGGAATGGTTCAATGTAGCCATCAAAAGTGCAAACAACTGTTTGTACAGCGAAGACTCCTAAGTGAGAGTCTGGAATCTAAACTATAAATTATTTCGGCATGAAAAGAAATATCCTCGAAGGTTAGATAATATTTAAAATCGGATTAATGGGGTAAGAGGCATTATCAAATCCGTAATCCAACCTTATTTATACAAATATATCATTTAAATATATTTATGGATCTGTCAATCTCATAATAAACTACATTAAACTTTAAATAATTTATTTTTTACAACCAAAACCATTTGGAAACTGTTAATATTTGTATATAATTCACTAAAATTCCCCTTCAAAAAAAGCTTTATATATAAACATTTTTTTTTAACACCTTAAATCACCTTTTTCTGTCACAGATTAATTTTAAAAACTTTCCCAACTTGCAGCCATAATTTTAATCTAAAAAAACTGATATATTTCTGACTAAAAACAACTTGAAAATAATGTCTGTTATCACCAAGCACCCAACTTAGGCAGTTTCCACTGTCTGGCCTACAAGTTGATAACGTTGATAATTCTATACAGCAGGGGTGAATCTTATCTGTACGTTCCGAAATATATATATATATAGTCCACGTATGAGAGGCTGGGCACTCCAACAACCACCACCACATCCTCCAAGCAATCGCCCCAAAAAGGCCAGTCGAGTGAACTTCTTGGTCATGTCAGACATCTATAGTATAGCTTCTGATGACGTCGATTGTCTGCCCCTCATTACTTTCATGGCTCGTACCCACTTATCGCGGAACTAGAGGGGAAGCACATTGGAATATCAGCAGAATGCTTTAACCTAATTGGCAAATTTCATCATATTTCTAAGAGGAACTTTGGGCGGAATTCAAGATGAGTGTTTGCAGCAAATTAAAGTGATTTCTGGGAACAGTTATTAGTGCTTAGAAGTAATGCTAAACATATTCATACATTTGTATTTAATATAGAAAATATTCAATATTCAATATATTTCCCTACTAATTCATTGCTTCATTTCATTAAGGAGTCAAGTCTCTTAACTTTGGGTTAACCCACAAGTAAAGCAAATATGTAAAGACATTTTGACATTTTTTGAGTGTTAGAAATATCACAGAACAAAGTGTTTTCATTAACAGGTTTTATAATGACTTAAATGGGTCAACACCCACTCACACACTGTTGAGCCTAATTTTCCTAATGGATGCCGGAAATGAACAATGATAATGAAGATGCCAAGGATATGGATATTAAGGATAATAATGGTGTGGCTCCGAGGGGTCAGTCGTTTTCCTTCACTTGTTGATATGGCAGCGAACCCCTCTTGATGTGGTGTTATATAATACGGATGTGTTAACCCTGCTTATTGCCTAGGTTGGTAGAGTAATTAAATATCGTTATCTTTATTATAAAGGTCAGAGAAAAGCAGGATATTAAGGTAATCGGGAATCCCAAGGATACTAAACCAAATACTAACAATTATTAAAATTATAAATAGTTGTTGTTAAAAAGGAAACCAAGGGAAGCTTGAGCCAGTAATTCCTTCTCCCAAACAGTTCCTATTACCATGCAAATTTCCCTGAAAAAAAAATGGAATCACTTACATACATATGTTTATCACAAGGACTCCCGAGTATGTAAAGTAATTAAAGCCCATACCAGCGGCCACAAAGGAAAAGAAGGATAAGCTCCTATGCTTAAATGGTGACCCCGATCACAAAAGACCTACAAACAAAAAGTCCTACTGAGTGCGGGTATGTAAGTACCTTTTTATTATGTACACGTGTAATGTATGCGTACAATATGGTAATGGACCATTACCGTTTGTCACCCACTTACACCCGCCCTTGCCTCCACCTCAACATCCTGCGGGTATTTCGATATATACACCCAAGGACACCGAGGACTGCCTAACAACCAAAGCAAAAAAAAAATATACATATATCCCGACGGTGAATAAATCTAGGGAGCAGCAAAGGCCGACGGGGAATACTTCGACTTCGGCATACAACACTTCGGCAGGATCCTGTGGCTCCTGGAATATGTGTGTCCCCAGGGGATGGGTCCTGTTCTAGGCTCCCGTCCAACCGCGAGGCTCGTCCTGGGAGTCGGCAATTAAGCGGCCAACTAACCCAGCTGGCCAACAACCTATTGGAGCCGAGCACATCCTGCGCAGAATCCTGAGAAGCCGGCATGCCACACCCACAACCGATGGGTGGCTGGGATGTCCTGATTTTGGCAGGGAGAAGTGCCGCACATTAACCGGCAGCCAGCATTAACAGTGCATCCACTTCCATTTCCCCTCCTGCGGAAAGTGTGTCAGCGGAAGAGCTTGCTATTATTACCTGCCGAAGGCAGGTCCTTCCACGAGTGCCATCTCCTTCTGCCAAAAGGAGCAAGCAGGATAGCTAGTGTTTGTATCAATGGGGGGGTTGAGTGAGCAAACCAAAAGAAAAGCCCAAGAAAAACAGCCGAACTGTAAAAGTTTGTCGTGTTTCGCTAAGAAACGAAGGATTTGAAGCGGGGAAAAGGGAGAAAGTTTGTCCACGAAGGGGATGTATGTGTGAAGGAGTCCTGTGAGAGAGAGAGAGAGAAAGAGATTCTGAGAGAGAGCTCGTGTGGAGCGTAAGTTAAATCTCGGTGGAATCCAACAAGTGGGCAAAGCAGAGAGCCAAAGGACTATTGCAGGAGAGTCAGAAAAAGGGAAAAGGAAGTGGATTGTATTGTGCAGGATCAGCGAGAACAATTGCGGACAATAAGTAGAACCATTAGATGAAAATTAAATTTAGAATTTTATTTCAAAATTATAAGATAAAAAATATTTGCATTTGTTGAACACAAATAATTTTGGAAATATTTAGTTTATTTTTATTGAGCATCATACAAAGGCTTTTATTAAAAAAGCAAATATCCGATTTATTTCCTTTACTTAAATGCTAAAAGAGTGATTTTATCAGCTTTCAATAAGGTTTAAAAAAAAAACAAAACAACAGTTTTTTTATTTGCCTTGCATTTTACAAATATATTTATTATTAATTTTTTTTATAATAGTTTAATTAATTAAATTAAATTTAAACTTTTAAAAATTGTAAACAGATTACATTTAATTTATTAACTAAAAAAGTAAATTTCTTTAAAAAGAAATACTTATTGGTTGGCCATGATCTTTGGCCCTAAAACCTAAATTTATTCTCTTTCTTATCATCTCTTAATTTTATAGAAGGTGTTGCTCTTCTACAAGTTTGATGCTCTTTAGACCCCAAAACCCCCAAAAAACGCCCCCAACCCTAAAAAAAGCTCTAAATTGTTCAGTTGGCTGCACGTTTTTGTAGTTCTTTTCTACGTTTTTTTCAGAACATTTTTTGTGTGCTTTTTTTTTAGATTTTTTATGTTGCAAGAATTTGTTAACGACGCAATAGCGTCGACGTCGCTGCCAGCACACCACGTTTTACGTTGTGCGAGCGTATCTGTGTGTCTGATTGGGGGGAAGTGTGTGTGTGTGTGAGGCGGAGGGAGTGTGTGTGCGTGGAGGTGAGCTAGTGTTGGTGGGCATTTCATAGCCCACATTAGGTAAGGTTAGGTTTTAAATTCTGTTTTCGTTTTTCCACTGCCGCCGCTGCCACGAATTTGATTTGTTCTGGTTCCGCTTTTGACTCTCGTTCTCGTGGCTGCTCCACTCCGATCGTTATCCGCGCTTCTTCCACATCCTGTTCGCTCCACTCTCTTTCTTACTCCCTGTCTCTGACCCCACCCCTTTTACTCTCTCCACGGCCTTCGCCTCCCTCACACCTCTTTCTAATCTTGGCGGGGCTTTGTTTACATAAACCGCGCGCTTTTTTTTCGCCGCTGTTTGTTTCCGCTTTTCTTTGCTCTTTTGCTCTATGCTCTTTGTTTTTGCCTTTGCTTTGGCCATAGGTTTGCTTTCCCGCCTCTTTCTAACTGGTTTTGCTTTCAAATCATTTTGCACCATGTGGTTTTCCTCAATTATTCTCACGGCTACACTGATAAACATGATTTTCCAAAGGGAAAAATCGGAAAATTGTGTTGGGAATTTATGTTGAATTTGTTAGTTTTAAAAGAATTTGTCTTGGAATTAAAAAAATCGATTTTTAAGAAAACTACTCTATTTTCAAGCTTTCTAAGACTTGGGGAAAATGTATTGCATACTTTTTGGCATAATATTAAGAGATTTAACAAAATTGGTACAATTTTATAAGTTATCTAGGTTTTTAAAATATGAAGCCTTATTTGAAAGTATTTTATTTCTTTTTTTTAGTAATATTAAATTAAAAAAATGTATTTAATTTTATAATATAGCCACTAGATTTTCGCTCAGTATATGTCTAACCTATACACTGAAACTAGTCTCTCTTTGCGGTTAGCCCTGGTTTTTTATTTGCGCTCTTCATATGCTTCTTTTGCGTTTATTTTTTTTCGCCTATTTATTGTGCTCTACGCCTTTGCCTACGATTCTTCTGAACTTGGGGAGAGACCACGTGGTGTGGAGTGGCTGTGGATGTGTGTGGATCGCGTTCGCTCTCAGATACTGTATCTCTCAGATACTGTATCTCATATCTCTGGGGGTTTCTTGAGGAAGTGCTCCAACGTCGCCGCATCGCCTTCATTTACATGTGCGCTCGCAAGATTTGCATACTCTGGCCCCGCCCCTCTTTTTTGGCGCCCCCCTCTACGCTCTCAAAGAATAGTTTGCGCCAATCTAAGTCGCACTTCTATCGGCAAATTCTGACGAAGAAGAGATCGTATCTGTGTATCTGTATCTTGATGGGGGCACCCGTATGGGTGCGTATCTGTGTTGTCCCGGAGTCGTGCGCTTTAGCGGCTGCATCAATTACGTCGTTATATTAATCAGCCCGCCTTAATCTCAATAAATTAGAGATAACGCTTATGCGATATACAAGGTATATATGATTGTATATGTATGTATATTTTTTTTGCATTTTAAATGCCACACGCTACTGTGGATGGGGAGGAGGACAGGGGGAAACACACCGAACCGGTACAGTTATTGGATCGCAAATGGGTCCAGCACTGCGACACTAAAATTATGTCAGGGGTGTCCATAAGGGGGAACTCAAAGGATCTTTGCTCTCAAGATAAATATTTTAAGGCAAATTTCTTTGTTTAAAGTTATTATAATAACTTAGTAAAATATATAAAATAAACTTAAACCTTAAAATATTGTAACTAAGCATTGTTAGAAGAAATATTAATTTGTTTCAAATAAAAATAAAACAAATTTAAACCCTTAAATATTACGAAACCCCTCCATCTTGCTTACACTTCCTGGCTACGTCTCTGTCCTGTAGAATTCCATGTGGCCACATTTAGGGGGGCTCGCTTTCCACAAACACACATGCTCGCGGTGTGAGCATAATTCCGCGGGGCAACGACGACTGTGCTGTGCTGTGTTGGTGGGGCGGTGAGTGGGTCTTCAAAGTCTCAATATGATAGCGCCCATCACAAGTCGACATTCGACTTCGAGTTCGACGTGACACCGACGTCACGAAATCTCGTTTTGCCTCAACGCAGTTAGCGCCTGCAAATACCGTTTCAGCCACAGTTGATCAAGCGATTTATAATGGGGAAGTTTCCAGTCTTAAGTCACCTTTCGAAAAGGTCTCAATGGACTTACGATATGGTGATAAGGTAGCTAATTGGAAATATGTGCAACAAATTAAATTAAGAGAGGATCTATAACGGTTTTAGGAATATTTTAAGAGGTGTTACAGGTTTTCCTATATTTCTAAAAGAAAATGATAATCCTAGTCAAATAATCAAATAGATTTGTATATTAAAAACATATTTTTTATACTGAATACCCACTTCATTTAGGTTTATATAAATATTGCATTTTAAATTAAGTAAGTTTCTGAAGCTTTTTAAAAAGACTGTGTTAGAGCCCAGTTTATTCATAATAGTTCAAGTATACATAATACCTGTTATTTATAAACTAATTTATTTAACATTCTAACCATTAAAAAGAAGTAAATAAATCCTCAATCCTCCTGTTTATTGCAATCATAAACGTAGCTCAAACCAATTAGGAATCTCGATTCCAATTATTGCTGCAAACAAGTTAGGAAAACAATCGTGTTTTATTCTCCCTTCTATCAGCGCTCTCTTTCTCTCTCTATAAATTTGTGAGTTAACAAATTGTTACTAACAATATTCAAATTTCCATAGTTGAGAAGCTTACACACATACGCATACCCAGCCAATTTTGGCGGGTAAACAAACATCGAGCGAGGAGCCAACAAACTGGAGCCCGAGTATCAGAGCTCAGAGCTCGGAGATCAGACCTCCGCCCCGCCCGGTTCATCCACCAGATCGGTCGAGACATTAAAGCAGAAATTATAATTTTTTGAAGGCCATTGGAGCCAGCCGCTTGGCGCGATTCGGATCGCTAGGCTTCGGTTTGGTTCAGTTCGGTTAGGAGGGTAATGTTAATAATGCCCTATGACTTAGTCAGGATATCGTAAATATATAATAAGTATGTTATTATGTGTTTCAATAGATTTGTTTTTAGAAATATTTAGAAAAAAGTTCATATTCTTAGATATTTATGATCATTATAATAAAGTAAATGTGTACAACTGGTCGTATACGTGATAATGTAAGTGACGTAGAAAGGAATGAACTAGAAATGTGAATACATTGAAAATAATGGTAAAAAATTATATCTTGCGATTAATTTCATTACAAAAATATTGTAAACTTTAGTTATCAAAATTTTATATATCGAATAATCACGAATTTAATATTAAAATATCGATATTATTGAAATCTTTTTAGTAAATGTTATTTAATTTTCTTTGTGCCCTTTCCCTTATATTCTTCCGATATTTTTTTCGCACATACATATATAGTAGAATTATGTATCGAATTTTGTGTCAAACATCAATGCAGTATGTTAAAGATATCCATATTTTCTTCCTTCGTAGTACAAACTCTTACAAATAAGGAACTATTACCGATCTTTTTTCTGTGCTACGGGTTTTATGTTTAAAAATTTAAATAAATAAATAATAAATATAAATAATCATTATAAATAATAAATAATCACAATAAATATTAGTAAAAATAATTAATAAAGGGTATTTTTAATATCTCCCCATTCCTGAGTCCCACTTTCTGGTTTTTCTACGTCGCCGTTCACTGACGTATCTGTCAGATTTTGGGCACTTTTTTGGCGGCTGAGAAGGCGCGAAACTTGACCGGAATGGGTGTCCAAAGTATCCAAATAACCGGCCTGGTAGTGCGTCACTGGAGGAGCACCAGCAACAGCCGCTCGATAATGGGGACTAGGCAAGGGAGGACTCTCCCCAAAAGCTCCCAGACATTACCCAAAGATTTGTTATTTGGCGCGTAATTTGAAACCTGAGCCGGTGGCTTGCGTGTCCAGTTTTGGCCAATTTGGATGCGATTACGAGACGGCGTCGCCACGCGCCAACGCAAATGAAACACTTAATGTACCACTTTAATTTCAAACAATTTTTGTTTTTATATTTTTCATTTATGGTCAAGTCTAGACTGGCTTTACTTGAAACAGTGTTTGGGTAATGCTAATGGAATTTGTCACCAAAAGTGGGAGTGGTTCTCATAAGCTAATAGTCTTTTATTCGATACACCAATTACCACCGATTTTTATATGCAAACATGTCTGGTTTACTCTGAAATGGAACTTACCTATACCAATGTGTTACTTCTCAAGCCAGTGCCAACTTCATAACATTGTAAAATACAATTAAATGTATCTCTGCCTATCTTCTTGTTGTTCTCGCTTTTTCATAATCCCTGTGCTCACAAACTGATTTTTGTTTGTCATTTCTTATGGCTCTGAAGACGACACTAAACTACTGGGTCTTAGAACGTATTAAAATCAGCTTAAATTTATGAAAATATATGAAATGGTAGAAGTTTTACCAAACAAAATGATAATCTTTAAAGTATCTCAGTTGGTAACACTCTAAATTCAAGGCATTAAATGTGTTTAAAGTTTTTCTTGGATGTTTCTGGATTTTTAAAATTATTTGTATTTTATTATAGATTTTCAAGTTTTATTTTTTAATGGAAATGTATTAATAAGTCATTTATAAGACTGATACCAATATTTATAAATATGTATCTACATTTTTTGATGAACTCCGAAAGCTCCCTAAAGTTCGCGGGTTTTTAAAACGTTGAAACATTCAATAAATTAGGTGTCACTTTTTTAATATTTTTAATGATATTTTTATAGTTGTTGTAATTTCTGAATTCCAAATTCCCAGCCACTCCTAGAAACTAACCCAGTTTCCCATAAACTTATAAACGCTAAATTTATTTGCTTAAAAGAATTTTATATTTCTAAATTGTCAGAGTTTTTAATGTTTAATTTTTCTTTTTATTTTAAAGTGCATCATAAATGTCATAAATACATATATCACCTGAAGAAACCACTGTAAACTGTATATAATTCTTTAAATCCCCAAAAATACATTTTTATGATAGTGACCCAATTAAAACCGACCAAGACTCTTATTTTCTATAGATCCCCTTGACAGGTGCGTAGCCTGAATTCCCACAATTCTAACTCGTCTGCTCGTTGTCATCAGAATCGCATCAGCATCGCATCGCATCGCCTCGGATAGGATAGGATAGGATAGTATCTCGGTCTGAGAGAGTTAAGTCCGACCAGATCCATAAACATAAACTCAGCGCGTCTAGACTTCATTAGCCATGTAATGTTGCAGAATTTATGTGGCAGGGGCACTTAAAAAAACACGCATACATACCACACATATTTCTGTGTTTATATATCGGGTCTCTAGACTCTAGCAAAAACTGGTAACGCCGGGGAAATAATTTTGGGGGTGGCGCAAAAGGGGGAAGGGGACTTGTACCCCAAAAAAGCTCACTGATATATGTTCGTTCGCATTTTAAACTCATTTTAAACTCATATATTTATATGCACAAAATGTGCAGTGCTGGCATTATCAGTTTGAATGCAATTTCGGGAAATTTTCCATCGCATCACGAGACAATGAACGGAATGTACCAGCCGGAGAGTGAGAGCGAGGGAGAAAGGGAGAGGTAGAGAGAGAGAGAGAGAGAGAGCAAGCGAGGCAATTGTGAGATAACAGCTGCCTCTACGTTCTTATCAGCCCCCGCTACCCCATGCCACCCCACGCCACCCCACTTCACCCCACCCCACAACACCTCTCCTTGCGCCATTAAACTGAACCTCGAGTCGACAGCGAAAAAGAAACAATTTAAATTCCAAATGTATAAAATAGGTAAACTATGGCTTTTATTTATTGATACTGAGCGCGCCACAGATGGGCTGAGGAGCATAAGAAAAATTGAGACTTTACCAAGCAACTGTTTTTATACTCTTTTTATTAACAATTATTAAAAATATATAAAATTAACAAAGTATTTGATAAAAAATTGGGAAAACAGGCAGAAGTTAAGCTCTCCAAGCATTTTTTAGGATTTATTTTATAATTTCTGATAGATTTAGTATGTTTACATGATTAAAAATAGTATTATTTAAATCTCTTTTAATGTATTAAATAATAAATCACTTATAAAATTAATTTTAAAATATATTAACCCAAACGTATATTTATAGTTAGTTTTTAAAGCTCTAACTTACAAACTCATTAAGTATCATTATCCTTCGAGTTTTCCCATAAAAAAAAAATTAAAACTAATTCAATATTTATTATATTATTTAAATTTGAATTATAAATCTACTTTTAAATACAAACCGTGCAGAAATTTTTTTTTAAGCAAAGAGCATTTAACAGGTTCACAATATTCTACGTTTTAATTCCATTTCAATTCGCATTCTTCTTTTCCATTTCTGGTTCCAGTAAATAAAAATAAATAAAAATAAAAGTTTTACTATTTTGACCGCAACTGTATGTGTATGTGTGAGTGATAGAGAGAGCAAGAGCCACGCTAAACACGAACAGAAATAAAAAAAGTTAACGTCAAAAGAGCGCGCTCTGTGTGGAACGTGTGTGGAATCCAAGAGACAGAAAGGTTGGGGGGGGGGGGGGGGGTGGGGTGTTTATTTTCCCGAACGAAGCGAACGAGCTTACGAAGGCGACGACGAATCAGTTGTCAGTTCGAATCCAACTAGAAAGTTTCGAGCAAGTCCGTGTCTCCTCGCTTGCGGTTGAAAGCCACGAGGTCGTTCAATTTATTCAGTTTGCCAGCGTTTCTACGTTTTGAAACACTCGTTGATCGCAGAAAAACGTTTGTTTGTTAAAAACGCCCTTAAAAAGAAGTGAAAAATATAAATAAAAACAAGTGAAGAAGCTGAAGAAAAATAGAACGTAGAAAAGAAGCAAAAGCGTTTCGTCGTATCAAAATATAAGCGTGAAATAGGCGAAAAGAGCAGCAGGCACACCGAAATAAAGAAAAATACATAGCGATGCTTGGATGATCTTCGTTTCAGTCACGTTGTATACACACACACGCACAAAACCCTATATAACACACACACACACGCACACAAAACGAACATACCCTCACACATAGCGAATATACAAATACGAATACGGTTTTTTTAATTCGAATTGGAGTAAGCTTCGGAAACGTGTTTATATTAAAATTTGTGTTCCCCATTTGAACTTTAAACAACTTTTGGTCGCTCGGTCTTTTCATTGAATTCTCATACGAATTCCAATTAAGTGTTGTGTGTGCGTCCAATTGGCATGAATTGATGACGTGATCGGTGTGTTTGATTCTCTTATGCACGCACACTATTGCGCCATTGCCGCTCTCTTTGGTGTTCCGGCCGCGTGTTCGCCGCTCTGTCTCTCTCTCTCTTTTGTTGTGCCGCATAAAAAACAAACAACAACAAAACAACAGTGAAAACTAACAAGAAAAATAAAGTAAAACTGTGCAAACTAACAAGAAAAATAAAGTAAAACAGTGCCAATTTTAAAAGTAACTAAAAAAGCAGATCAGCAAATCCATAAAGTCAACAGAAACTAAATAATCGCAGTCAACAAGAAACAGCGATTTAGCGAGCGATCTTTTCTGCGGCAACTTTTGGCGGGTAAATAACTATTAAAATGAAAAATAAAATAATAAATAATAAGTAATTCGATTCCGGAATTATTATCTGAAGGCTTTTTCGGGTTTTCCAGTGCAATTTGTTCTTAAAATTAAATAGTTTTCAAGTGACAGTGCTTTTATGAAGAGCTTTTTATAAATATCCAATAAGAAAACAATACTTTGATTCAGAAACTCTGTATTTTTCATGTTTAAAGTAACAACTAAAAGTTTATTTTACAAACAACTCTATTTCTATTACTTTTGGCGGGCAAATTTTACAATTAAACTACTTTAAATTCAATTCGGAAACTGCTCAACCAGATTTTTGTATGGTTTCTAAAATAATATCTAGAGATCTTTGAAACAAATATTAATTATTTAATTTATTAATTTATTATCAACTTAATAATGGATTCTTTTCAAAAATCAATTAATTGTTCTTTATTATTTTAAATACAAATTTATTAAATTATAAAATCTACATTGAAGGGTTTTCCTATTTAAAACTATTGTCTTTAAGTGCTTACTAAGCTCGTTTGATAATAGAAAAAATATCTCTTAAAATTGAAAATCAATTCTGTGACTATATATTCTGTGAAATCTACCTAAAATATTACAAAATACAAATTATAGCAACGAAACTGAGCTGACTTCCCATCTGCGGCTTAATTTCGCCCTAAAAATTCCGTAAACATTTTTAAAAATCACCAAAAGTTCCACTCCACCTGAAAAATAACTTAAAATGAAATAACAAAAACCGTTAGTGTCCCAAAGTGAATTATAATCGATTCACTTTCAAGATCAAAACACAAAAACGGAACTAAAAACCTAAAAGCTAAAGCTATTATAATGGCAAATCCAAAACCCGGTCACGTTCCATGCTCACCCAATAGATGATCTCTCTTTCTCTCTGTTCGTGCGGAGCTTTGATTAGCCCGTTTTGGGGTGTTAGTTATTCTAGGGAGAGAGAGGGAGGGAGGGACAGGGGGCCAGGGGGAGATCTTAATTAGAGCACTGCTGATAATGGTACTAAAAATAGAATTGGAGCCCAGCGCCACCACTGATAGCACCGCGGCTGCTCATTTCTTTCTGTTTTGTGTTTTTACTTCTCCTCGATTTAATATTATTAGTATTCTCTTTTTTTTTAATATTATATTGGACCCATGAAGGCCGATTTTGTTGCCGATTTGTATACTAGCACTATATATATTTTAAAATAATTTCAGCATTATTTTTTCGACATCAATATTGACATTGAAACGAGATTAGGTTTAGTTTTTCGTAGCTCCGGTTGGTTGGCTGCCACAAGAGGCCTACGCAGATAGGGTTTTATCTAGCCAAAGTATAGCAGCAGCAGCAGCTGATGGCCCAGAGTAATATAGTATATTTTGGGCCTTTTATCATATCTTGAGTGTTTGCTGGAACGTGCCGCCGCCAGGTGATAACAGCCCAAAGTGTGCGAAAAGTTTGTCGAAAAAGCTGTAATTGGAGAGGAAAAAGGGGAAAGAATATTAGGTAAAATTTGAGGTTTATTTTATGTATTTTTTTTATTTTTATATAGCGAAAAAGTCTTCAGTAAAATTGTATTTATTTGTATTGACTTTATTTACGTTTAGAAATGCCAATCAAGTGCGTTAGCTGATCGATAGAGGATTGTGGGATTGCGGGATTGTTGATGATGATTAAGTCGGATGATCGCATCAAAGTTTTCCATGCGTCAAAGTTTTCCAAGCCTCTGTGTCAGCTCCAGTCTCAGTCTCAGTCTCAGTCTCAGCTGCAGCTCAGCTGTCAGTTGTCGTTGAATGAATGGCTTGAGGGTTACGTTCTTGGTTGACTTTTCCTTTGCCCCACACGTTCTCTTTAAATTATTTTAATGAATTCTCTATATAGACATTGCTTTTTGCGCTCTGCATTTGCATTTCTGCCGCATTCCTTAGCTGATTTCGATTTCGATTTACTCAGAATCTGAACTATATATTGCACATGGGGGGGCACTCTCTCTCCTCTCTCCTCAAGTAGCGCGTGTTCCTCTCGCCAGTGCACGTGCCGCCGCTTTAGAGGGAATATAGAGATAGATAACTGCACTTTCAATAAGCTTTTATTTGAATAAGTTTCCGCGATAATTGACTTAATAAATTATTAAATATTATACAGCGTAGAAAAAACCAGAATGCAATTCACTGACAGACAACTGTCTGTTGGCATTCTCCCCTCGTGGATTTTCTAATGAAAACTAATGAGTAAATCATGCAAAGCAGCTTTACACTCGGGCTTAAAAAATGGAAACTAAACGTTTATTTACACCCACTATAAATGTCATAAAAGGTACTTAATATGAATGCATAAAATGTTGGCATGAAGATTTATACTTTGTTTAGTTGGAGAAATGAAATATTCAATGAAGTGTGTTGGCATAGTTTAAATAAAATTTAAATACTATTGGAATAATTGATTTTTTTTAATACTTTAGCATTAGCTAATGAACTTATTTCGTTGCTATATTTTTTCCGCCAATGATTACTGATTAAAAATATTATATTATATCCTCTTTTTCACTCCAATTTTAATATTACTTGTTGATATATCAATATAAATCCCTAAAGGAGTTTAATAAACAAATTTAACCAACAATCCATCATAAAAACTTACTAAAAAATCTCACAAAAAGAAAAAAAAAAATGAAAGGAAAGACGCAGATTGAAAGTGTCGCAAAAAAAGATTTGTTGTCCAAGGTTTATGTTTGGCATTGTCAAGGGGTTAAGTCGGGCATGAATGTGGGTGTAGCAGGAGGGCTGGGGATGGGATGGAGACTGGCGGGGACCGTTGATAAGCTGACCGGGAAAGAGACACATAGATAACATTGCCAGCAAGTGAGTAAGTGAGCAAGGAACAGCGACAGAGGCAGCCACATGACAACAGTTTTCTGTGGCAGGAATGCATAAAATACACTATATTGTGCATTGCTTTTGCTACACGGCTTTATCTCCGCTTTATCTCTTGGTGGCTTGATGATAACTAAACACACACGAGTACAAGAGAAAGGGAGTTGGGGAAAAAACTGGAGGATAGCGTCCAGTGGGAATTAAAGGGGAATTACAAAGGAGTTCACCGGCTGAGTGACACTCCTCAAGAGAAGAGAAAATACAAATTTATTGAAGCGTTTATATATTTTAAATCAGTTGGATTGTGAGTTTATTTGATATGAATTTATTTAGTATGAAACCTAAATGCCTAAATGTAATTTATTTACTTGAGAACATTTTAGGTTGGTTTCTAATAATAAAAATGTTTTAAATGCTTATTTTATTTGTTTATAAATATTGATTGATATTTAAAAGAGCACTTAATATGAGGAAAATAAAAATTAACCGAATGTTAAGCCATTAGTAAGTCTATATTTCGATGATAGTTTAGAAAATTGTTTGAAAAGGTTAACCAAGTACATTAAATAATCATTAAAAGTTAATTGTTTTACAGTTTGAGAAAGTATTAATTGCTTTTGTCAATGTAATATGAATTTAAACGGAAGTTTCTATGAAAATTTGTAACCAGCAGATTAAAGCTTAAGGATTTTATTTCTGTGTTTTAAATTTTAAAATTTATAACATTTTATATTTATTAAATTAATAATTAGATTGATTTCACTTTTACCAACTCAACACGAAGGCCAAAAACTTAACCTGGCATGAATTTAACTGGAAGTTTATATGAGAATTGTTAACCAGCAGATAAGCTTTTGATCATTTCTTATTTTAATAACAATAAATAATTACATTATTTAGTCAGAGTGTTAATGAGATAGACCAGCTCAACACAAACCCAAAAAAATCGTAATTAGAGCCTAAAAAAGTGCCCTTTTTGAGCTAAATATAGAATTTCTTTATCAGCAGGTTATGCTTATGACAGAGTTGATATTGTTCGGGGTATAATTCACTTTCAAACCAAAGGTCGTTTGGTGCGGTTTTATGAGGAGGGTGACAAAGCACACTCGCACTCACACACAGATCCCCCAATCCGAACACCCGGACAAGTGGGTTCGATGTGGCCTCGTCACCGTCAACATAATGATGATTGTCATTATCATTATCGTCATAATGGGTCGCGAGGTACTTGAGCTTGGGGCCTGGAACCAAAACCGAACAAGGGCTCGGGTTCGGGATCGGAATCGGGATTGATGTCGTCGTCGTTGTCGTCGTCGTCTGCATCCCTCCATCTCCATCTGTGAATCCACCTCCATCTCCAGCTCATTAGGCAGGGCAGACCGGACCAGATCGGTGCAGACCATACCAGTTGCTGTATCTCCCCAGATTCGACTCGACTCTCAAACTCACCGACGACCAGCTGTCAGTCTTGCTTTTTATTTTCACTGTTTTGGGTTTCTTTTTCCTCATTTTCCATTTTTTTTTCTTTCGGGCAGGCCTTCTCTCAGCACTGACTTACTTTGCCTTGCTTCCAGTCTGCTCCGCCTTTTACTACCATATATAATCCTGTTTGACGGGTTGTGCCGGGTAGTAGTGGATCTCTTTTACTTCCACATTGCTGAACCCGGTCGGTGGTCATGTGTGCGTCGTGGCCAGGGTTTAGAGCAGGGGGTATCTACAATACCTGAGATTCAGGGGCAGAGAGTAACAGTCTCATGCATAAAAAATCACATGGTATTCGCCGGATCTAAAAAGCATCTGGCAGATACTTTTTGTGGTCCCGGGTTTTGCAGCGATCTCCTTGACTGCGCTACCACTGATAAGCTAAGAAATCGTCAGGGTTGTAGGTAATAGGAGATATATATTTAGGGGAAGTAATAAGTCTTGAACAAAAAAAAACATTTAGGGGGTGAATTCTTAAGAAAGTCTTGATGTTTTTGTGCTTGGAGTATTTTATTTAATTAAATTTAATTAAATCTTAATAATGTGATAATAAAAAATAATATTTTAAATCTCAATACGTATAAACGTATAAAATTCCTAAATCTTAAAGATTAAGTATTTCAGAGATTTACGCTTTGTAAAATTATGGTAAGATTTATGTTAGAAAAACTGGCGTTTAAACCCTTATATTGTTTAGCTTTTTATTCAAAACTAAAGTAAAAACAGTAAAACTCCAATATTATAAATAATTACTGTTAATAGCCTGATTTAATTGGCTTTTAAAATGTTAAAATTTTTGTATGTGATCTCTCCCCTTTTAAACTTAAATATATATATATTTCGCGGCGCCCCTGGAGCTTCATACTTCTGGGCTTATCACTTAATCTTCGAGGCCGATTCTCCCATCGGAACAGCTGCTCGACTAGAAGGTGGCCTCAGCTAGGATTAGTTTCGGTTCTGAGTAGGCAGTACTTAGTACTTGGAGTACCGAGTTCCCACTGAGACTGAGACTAAGACTAATAGAGAAATAATACGCATACGTATTGGGGAACCGAAACGAAACGAAACTCATGAGAAAAGTCGGGGGGCGAGAACTATTGAAAGGAAAATTATGTAACGAGAGTGGGGTTTATTTTTGTTTTGTTCGCTCTGTTGATCTTTCTTCGTTCCGTTTTCTTTGCTCATTCTTTGCTTTCTTTGTACTGATTCTGTTTTTAATTTTTATTATATATTTTTTTATTGCCGTCTTTATTTAGTTTGCTTTGCTTTGAGACTTTTTGCTTGTTTTGCCTTTTATTATTATTTAAGATTTGTTTTTGTTTCTTTTTTTTGCACTTGCTTTTCGGTCCCACATATTTCTCTTTCTCTCTTTATACGTTTTTAGATTTTTTCTGAGCACTCCCACGTCTAGTTTTAGAATTTTTCATCATGCTGGTTGCCCCATTTAGTAGTCACGCCCCCCTGAACCAGAAGAAATCTGAGGGTGGTGACCACCACCTGAAGATTTCCACCTAATGGAACTCAGTTCTGTTCGTGACATTGAAATATTTCGGAATTCTCAGCTACAAAAACCTCACGATATATCTCACGCCTGGCCCCAATTGTGTAATGTTCAAAAACAGAATATTTTAGGGGGTTGGTGATTTTTCAATGCTAATTTCTCCATCAACCCACGCCGGGATGCTTTAAAGGTGATTTAATGGTATACAATATGCTTTGCCAAACAAATAAGAATTGGAATAAGAAACTGATTCATTTTATACGATTTCCCTGTGATAACAAGCTTTTTGCGTTGTTCTGAGATGTTTGATGATGGAATTTTCTGTTACTCGGTTTAATCCCAATTAACATAATCTAACATGGATCTCTCACGATCAAAGAGAAAAAAACACCTACGCAAATAAGCGTCATCAGGTCGCCAGTTGTCTCTTAAGCTAATGTAATAAAAATATATATATTTTCATACATGTTTGTTAAGAACCTGTCGTTAACAATAAGCTCAAGCCCCCACTTAAATGATACGATCTGAACTGATCTGATCTTATATAGTAAATACCCTGTGACGCAGCAGATCGGGCAAATTAATTTTCAACCCATATTCTTAGAGGAATTGTCTTGTTATTGTTTACATTTTCTATGCTTTTTCCCGTTCCTTGGTGTTTTTTGTTTTGCTTTCTGGCTTTGGCTATTTTCATATAATGACGTGTTTTTGCTGAATATTATTATCAAATGTTACTGCATATTTATTATTTAATGTTTCAAAATGTCTGAATGTCCCGACTGTGCGACGCAATTTCAGTCTCTCTTTCCCTTTCGGTGGAAAGTAAAGAAATAGATTATATATTTAAGTGCAAAATGCAAAATAGCAAATGCTCACGTTAATTTTACTCAAAATAGTTGGCAGCCGGCAATGGAGAGGCGGCAATTAGAATTTGTACACTATTTTTAGAGACAGACGAACTCTGGACTGTTTTGTTACTCAGTAATTTGAATATGTTTGGGTATTTAAGTGCTTAAATTTGGTATTTCAATAACAAATTCTTCCTAATTCTGAAGGTTTTTAAACAGCTACACATTTTATAATTTTTTGGCTTTTAATTTAGGGAAATAAAATAGTAGAATAATTACAAAGATCAATGAATAAATGTTGAAACAGAAACAATTCCTAGAATAACAATATTTTAAAAATTTAAATGATGATGCTGTCAACAATTAAAAATGTATCTTTTGATGTTTTTATTAAGAAATAAACTTAAAATAAATCTCTATATATGGTAATCTAGTATGAAATATGTAAAAATCTAAGCTATTATTACGGCCAAATGTATTTAAAACTTGCTATTCTCTGGCCAATTTATGTATTTTTTATTGTATGTATTAAAGAGATCTTTCAACATAAAAGAAAGACTCAAAAATGAACCCAAGAAAGGCATCAAAAGAAAGAAAGTAAAGATATTCTTTTAACTCCAAGTTGTGACCCCAAAAAATACCAAAATCTCACTGGAAAAAATCCAATGCTAAAGGGAATATCTGATTCGATTCAATGCAAGCTCTACAATAGGGTATTTCTGGGCCTTTTTTATATATATATATTTTCGACAGCCCCATTATTTTTCGCTTTGATTTTGCTGTTGCTAGTGCCTTAGGTCAGGTTGGAATGTTTCGGTCCGGAGGTTTTTTTTTATTTTAATTTTTTTTTCTGGGGGCACTTGAGTGCGACTCATTCGCATTTGCCATTATTTGCGGCCATAAACCTTTCGCTAGGAAGATATTATGTAATGACAACGTCGACGCGACGTGCGCGACCTTATCTAAATAATTTTGTATTTAAATACAACCACAAAAAACACACACAAAATATGAGGAGATCCAAGTTTTTTTTTTGTAATTTTTTTTTCAGAGAAATAATGAGGCGATGATCGGAATGCTCTCAGGTAGAAAAGTGTGTTTTAGGTAGCGAATGAATGAACTTCCGTGTTCTCAAGGTAAATTCTTCGATGTCGTTCGATGTATCTTTCTCCTTTTATTCCCCCCTCCCATATTCGCACACACGCACACACACACATACACTCTCTCTTTTCTCTGTTATAAAAAAGCTTAATAAAAAAAATACCTCCACTACGATCCACATTCGCACACAGATACTCCTCGTTTGGACTTTGTCACAGTGTGTGTGAGTTGATTTTTAATTGAGTTTACGCGCTCTACGCACACTTTTCAATTTGTTTACAATTTTGTTGAGATTAAGAGAGATTCTCTTTATTAAAAATTTAAAAGCTTTGAGCTCTCTTTAAATGTTGGTTATTTTTTGGGGGCAGAAATTTCGAAATATTATTACCTGAAAATTGTGTTATTTGCTTTTACAATATTTTATAGGCTTTTAGGAAGGGTTTTAAAGTAGTTTTATTAAAGAAATATAAGCTGGAATTTATGTTTAGATTTAATAAACAAAGTTTTATTTATATTTTTATTAAATTTAATACTTAAGAGAATTTTTATTAAATTTACTCTTGCCTAAGATAACTTTCTTAGATATATTACCATTGAAGCCTATATATTCCTTATTAAAAAACTGGTACAAGATACACTACCTTCTTAGAAATAAATTAAAAATATTTATAGATCAAAAAAAATACTTTTTAGAATTTATAAATAACATTTTAAGCCGAAAAGTTAATACTTATCAATCAATCAGGCACAAAGATACCGCTTTTCAATAATATAATCGCAACTTTGCAGTCTAAAAATGTTGTAAATTCCCACCTAAAAGTTAATGCAATCAAAAGCTCATTGATAAGAATGTTCTATATATTTTTATATACCAATTTTTCGGTTAAAAATTGCACCAGACAATGTTGGTGCTATCAAGAGTGCTCGAACGATGCCCGTCAGGCTTCGTTGACTTATCAGCTGGGTTTTTGTGTTCATTCCAGACAGAGTCAATAGACCTTTTATATATTCCAGACTCACAAACAGATTCTCTCAGAGAAAAAGAGAGAGGGACTTGATCACGTTTTTCAGTGTATTTATGGTATTTTGATTACCAAAAAAAAAAAAAAAATACTTATACTATCGCTGTATTATTATTGGGGCATATATTGATAATTCTCGTCGGCGGCCATTCCGCGCTAATTGAAATCGTTTCCATTCCAACTGTGTGCTAAATTTAGTCATAAAAGCATTTATAGATTTTATTAAAACTAATTGATTTCCATTCCGTGAGCATCAACTACGACGAGAGGAGCCTCATAGGAATGCCAAGAAAATGTGTGAATGTCTGAATAACCTACATTATGCCAGCTGAGGCTCTTTGTCTGATAACACCGCCTCTCTTAGCTATTTTTAAGAGTATTTTTACTAATAGATATCTGTAGTTTTTCTGTGGAAAAATAAGTAAAGGTAAATTTCCAGAAAATTATACAATACACTCTGTCACTTTTATTGATTTGATTACGTACCAAGTCCGTAGGCACTCGCAAAACTCTTTATATATAAGCCTTATAATCAAACTATAAATCATTGCTATCGGAACTATTAGTACTCAAGCCCTGAATAACTGAATAAATTGGAAAAGCTGGAAAATTTAAAACGATTTAAAGATACTACTCTCTATCGCCAAACACGTGATCAATTGAAAATCGAAAAATGTCAATTAGTTTGAACGATTCAAGATCGTTTCAAATTCGTTTTTCCACATTTTCAAGCGCACGAAAACAATCAAAATGTAATTTTGGAATAAAATGCTTAGCAGGCAGATGACATGATGACTTGACAGAATCATAGATAGCTTCTATAGCTTCTATAGCTTTATAGCAATTTCAATTCAAGGTGAATCTCTCTCTTTAAAGATGAATTTGCACAAAGAAAAAATGTATAGATGATGAAATGTTTGTATATATACAAATATATTCGTTCAATACCGGATTTTTTTAAACAATTTATAATTAAATATTCAAAAACTAAACCTTACAACTAAATATATTAGGAAATCCTTCAAATTCAAGTGTATACATTCCTTGATACTTAATTCTTTCCCTTCTTTCATATCCTTTCCAGGAGTTCCAATTGATCGCGAGACTTTCGCGACTGCTTTGACATTTCCTGGGGCTGGCTGGAGGTTAGTTTGAGCTTTGAGCTTGATCTTGAGGAGCCGGAAAAGCCGCAAAGCTGCAACTACACAACGACCTGCTCTACCCGATGATGGACGGCTTCGCCCAGGACTGGCCCACGCTGAGCCACACAGATAACAATGGCCTGGGTTCGGCCATGGATCAGCTGGGAGTGGGCGTGGTCGGTGGCGTAGGAGTTGATTTACCCGGGGATGTAGGCTTTGAGCCACAAACCCGTGCCAGATCCAACACATGGCCCTGTCCGCGTCCAGAAAACTTTGTGGAGCCCGTCGATGAGCTAGATAGCACAAAGGCCAGTAATCAGCAGTTGGCTGCCGGAGGTAAGTAGTTAAACTCCATCGAAAAATAATATAATATATAATTTATGGTATTTAATAAGGGGATTTTCCTTTGACAGACTCACAGCAGGCTATACAGAATGCAAATGCGGCCAAAAAGAACTCATCGCGTCGGAATGCTTGGGGAAATCTCTCCTACGCGGATCTCATCACGCATGCCATTGGCTCGGCCACCGACAAACGACTGACTTTGAGCCAGATCTACGAGTGGATGGTCCAGAATGTGCCATACTTCAAGGATAAGGGTGATTCGAATAGCAGTGCCGGATGGAAGGTAGGAGTTTCTTCAAGTTTTATACTTTCTATGCCCAAGTTAACTCGGAGAAGAGTTATTTTTAATGATTTTTAATAGGGTTCATACGGGTTATTTATTGAGGATTCCTTAACTTGAGATCTTCTATCCTTAGAAGGTTGTTTTAGTGTTTTTTTTTTTAACCTTTTTGGTAGAAGGTTATATTCCTTATAGGTTCTTTTTAAGCCTTTAAACTTTGTTAAAAAAGTCTATAAGCAAATATAATGCATTTATATATTGTGTATTTTGTAAACATTTTTAAACAATTCCAACTAACTTCCTTTAGTGTGAACAACCCAGTAAATCAAAAAACAAAAATCTTATAAAATGAAAGCCTTTCCTTATCCTCTTTATTCTGATCCAACTTAAGTAAATCTTTTTCCAAACCTCAAACTCTTCAGTTTACTTTGACTTGTTTTGTTGTCTATCTTTTTTTACGAACTTTGTATGTTTTTTCCCACAACACTCTTTGGCTTTCAAATGGCAAATTCATTCGCAATTCGCATTTCGCCGGGCAAATGGTCAAGTTCAGGGCCAAGTCAGTCAGTCAAGTTAAATGGAGTGAGAGTGGAGCCGCTGTGAAGTGTTGTTTGGCTTTCATATTTCTGCTTCTTGTGGTCTGCTTTCCGCATTTTTATATTATGCAATCGTCAGTTCAGTTGGAGTATATATGAACATATATTTATATTTGTTTATTTTTATTTGTTACGTGTGCTTAATGTTTGTCATAGCCGGCATCACTTTCGCCCCTGCGGTAGCTCGACCGGATTTCCATTATTTTTTTTGCTTTCGCAGAGTTTTTGCAATTAATGCGCTTTATCTTCGGATCGTTTTTCGCTTTTGTTTACATCCAAGCATACGTAAATAAATAAATAAATAGACGCGTGCATGGGCTAAATGCGTAAATCATGCTTCATTTTCATTTTCATTCATATTCAGATACCGGTTTCCCTGGATTTTCTTTAGTGGTTTGACTTGTCACTGGAAAGTCTTTTCTTTGCTGTTGTAAATTTGCAGTAGGTTTAGGTTTTCCTGAGGTGTTTTTTGAGGAAATAAAATTGAGAGATTTAAACTTAATTAGGTTATTACTGAGCTTTAACTAATTTATTGTTAAAAAAATTGGAAACAGGAAAAACTTGTTTGCTTATATCTCTATTTACTTTATATGGTATTTTAAACTTGGTTTTGACAGGTATTACATTAAATTTAGCACCCTTTAAATTATTTGTTAACTTGTATACTATTAACCCTTCAAAGATTAGATTTATTTATTCAAAAATCAATATTTTACGCCTATATTTATTTAAATAGTGAATTATGTCTCTCTGCCTTTTTCTGGTTGTTAATATTTTTTATTATCATTTTTTCCTTTTTTTTTGACACTGATAACATTTGCTTACATAGACAAAATCCATTTTTTTACTTGTTTATACTATACAACCTTTTTTTATGCTTTTTTTTGCAAAGTTATCAATAAAAGCCAGTGTGAAGTTCATTGACATTACCCACAAATCTGAAAATACTGTACACACTTGTGGATTTTATTAAATTAAACTTGCATTTAATCGAATTTCAGGTATGTTTCAGGGGTTTATTTTTTGCATATACTTCCCAGAACTTCCTCTGATCGATCTTCTATGGGATACGTGATCCTTTCAGCCATAAATCATTCGATCCACTCATATTTCTTGGTTGGCCCAGTGCGTCATTCACGTGATTATTTTCTTTATCAAATTCGCTGATAATTCAATGCACAGAAAGCACAAGCACCCCTTGACTTGAGGTGTTTAAAAAGACCAACAACAAAATCAAAGAATTTGCTGAGTTTGCTGCGAAGAAATTGAAGACGATTGATACCCGAAACTTTATTTTTTTGCGCAGACAGCGCGCTTCCACAGAATTTTTGGTTTATTATTGTTTTTGTTTAGATTTTTTTTTGTAGGTCTGTGAACTAATATTGCATTATTTATATTAGTATGTGGTTTATTGTCGCATTTTTCACGGAAGTAGTCGGGGGTCGACAACGCTTTGGCTGGGTTTTTTAAAGATTACGTAGGGGAAATAACACTCATCACCGTGATAAAGAAATTTATTCGCGCGTCGCAGAAAAAGGTTAGGTGAGCCCTAGGGAGGGTTTCTTAGAAAATAAAAAAACGTAAACAATTGTGCAATTATTGCAGGCTTTTAGGAGAATTAATTCATGTTATTGTTTATATTTTGACGCGGTTATTGATAAGGAAAAGGAATTTTTAAAGTGAAAATTCATTTCGTCATTGTTGTGATGTCTACATTTTTAAAGAGAGAATTTTAGAACATAATTATTTATTTTTAATAATTTAAAGCAAATGATAAGACTACAGCTTTAATCTAGTTTTGTAAAATCCAATCTTATGTATTAAATTCCCCTGAATTAGCCTTACTTTTTAAGATAAAAAGAACGGGATTACCATAAATTTATTAACCTTAAGACACTGTCTTATAAAAATAGACTCAACTATTTTTATAATATTTTTTTGTTCAATTCTTAGCCGTATTGAAAGGAAGAGTGTCTTCTTCAACTACTGCGCATTCCTTTATAAAGTTTTATGACATTTTGCTAATTTATGCAACACGTTGTTGCCCATGCCGCGTTCCACCTGACACTTGCTTCCTTTTTTCCTGTCCTGTCCTCTGGTAGCTTCCTCCGCATCGTCGTCGTCGTCGTCATAATAATAATAAAGAACGAAACGAGCGAAACACTCAAATGACATTTGTGGAATTTTAAATTTTTGCCACTCTGGGCGACTGCACCGCAAAGGCTTCCTCTTTTCAGTGGTTGCTGCTGCTGTCTGATTCCGGATGGTAGTGGTGGATGTGGCTATGGTGGCTCGTGTCTTCATCATCATCCTCATCAGGTTTTTGGCCATTGAACTGCTGCCAAGTATTTTTTCCCGCTGCCTTGCTCCTTTTATCAATTTATTTTTGTGTGCGAGCTTAGTTTTTTTTTATTGGTGTGTGTTTTTTTTTTTTTGTTATATTTTTGCCTCTTTTAATTGGCAGCGAACCGCATCGTGTTATAAATATTTTTTGGCCGCAACATTTTCGTGGTTTTTCACTCTCGCCCTGTGAACGTCGCGCTTTGGCAATTATGTTTGGAAATTTCTGTAATTTATGACGCCTTCTTAGGTGGCATTTCCCACTATTTACGACCTGGCCGGGAAATATGTATGTACATTTCCTCATTTTATTATTGGGGAAAAGGCGTGAGGTATATTTTTCGTGGAAAAGATATGTTTGTAGCGGAAAAGATCAGAGTTTGCTGTGGTATTAGAATTTATGGAATACATTTAAATACGGAGATTTTCCACAAAGGAAATTAACACAAAAGAAACTAGAAGATAATGGAAAATGCATTAACTTAAAACAAGGTCTATGGAAATTTAGAGAAATAAATTTTACTTGTACAAATTTGTTGGAAATATTTATTAAAATGCCTTCTACCTTTTACAAACCAAACGAATTTATCTTTAACTTTATATATTAGAAATTTCTCTAATAAATTAATAGTTTCAAATGTAATTACAGTTTTCCTTCGATGTATATATAAAGTAAAGCTCCCTTAAGCCTAGTTTTTTTTCACAATTTTATCTAAAACCAACTGGGTTATGGGGCGGCATTCCTGCCTTTGTGGAAAGTTACCGATTTGATTCAATTGCTTGTAATCTGAGAGATAACGTACTTGGGCTATATTGTGTAATATTAATATATATATATCCCCCATGGAGTGCAGTGAAAAACGTAGTAGTTTTTAACCTTTGTTAACTTTGGCCTTATCACAAAAAGTATAGGTCTTATCAAGACAATGGCCTTGCCAGGAATGCACTAGAAGTAGTCCCAACCGGAAACCAAAAGGGAATTAGTCAGCTTTGATCGGTGCAATGTGCAGTGGGTTTTTTTTCTAAATAATTCTAAAGCAAATATATAAATATGCAATGGGGAAAGGGAAGTGGAAGTGGTGGCATTCATTAACGTTTCGATATAGATGTGCAGTGCAAGGCGTTGCGTAATCAATTTGACACTTGACAGTGGAGACACTGTCCTCCTCCCTCTCTCACTCTCACTCTCCTCTATCTATCTTGTTCTCATATTTTTCACAATTTACCCCTGGTATTTTCCCACATTTTCCCCGCTTTTCACGCTTGTTTAGACGCGCATTAAGTATACGCATTGTTGGCCTGTTTGTGTCTTATTTCGCGTCGCATTTTATTTGGTGTAAAGTGCATTTTGAATGCAAAACGAAAACAATAACAAATAATAAAACCAGAACAGCCACTCGAGTTGCTATTTATTATTTAAAAACAAATAAAATCAAACCTATAGACTCTTGATTTGGCAGTTTGAAACGTGCAAATACTGGAAACAATCAAAAATGAAATTTTTTGGGGTACAACATTTCGACAAATGGGAAGGAGAGCGGCACAAACGAGAACAAGAACGAGATCAGCACTCTAACATCGCTAAGATCGTGCGCATTATATTCGTTTATAAATAAGCATTAACCTTGCCCCTTCCCTGCCTCTCTCTCTCTCTCAGTCAAGCTATTTGGCGTATTTATTTCTATTATTTGCATGCAACTCTCCGTCCCAGCTCGCTCAGTACACTTGTTGTGCCGGCAAACTGCGTAGTAGTAAGTGGGTTTCTCTGGCCCACACACACGCCCCCTTTTTTTCTCTCAGTGCTCGCCGCTATCTGGCGGTGGCGACACGGAAGCAAACCCAGCCGCGCCCTCGCCTTCGTCACCAAAACACAAAACACAAAAAAATAAAGTTTAGTGTTTATTTTTTACGGCAAAAAGGGGCTCGAGCTTGTCTGTCAATGTAATTTCGCATTACTCAACATTATCTTGGTTTAAATATTTACATTTTACCCGATCGCCGTTTTAATTATAATTAATAATAATAATGTTCGACATCGAAAACTGGCTTGTGGAATTTATACTCGAGTTCACTGGCGGCGCTCTACTGCGCATTAATAATTTTTAATTTCTAATTGCTTTCATTTTAACTTGAGTTCTTGGCTTATATATTTATGAAGAATTTATTTATGATGAATGTTTTCAAAGAATTTTATGACAAAAGTCGCTCAAATCAATGTAATGGTATTACTTAATTTTATATCATTCACGAGGATTCAACAGGTGGCATTGAGAGATTTAGATTGAGAGATTTTAATAATCTAATATTATAAAACTGGATCCAGTAATTTATATTAGATTAACTGGACACCCTACTGCGGCATTATCATTTTTAATTAATAATTGCATTCATTAAGAATTTGTAACTATAAATGTATACAAGATAAATAAATTAAAGAAAGCCTTAATTGTTTAATCATTTAATCCCTTAATGAAGTTTTTAATGGAATTACTTAACTCTAGTGCGCAGTAATAATTTCTTATATAAGAGATCACCTTTAAAATGCTGAATAAATTAAATATACAATTTATAATTGTGGATATGCATATTAAATATGTCAGATATTGGCTTTTAAAATCTTGGGATATGATTTATGACTTATATAATCTATAATCTATGTGGCTACATCAGTATCTTCCATCTATATATTTTTTAATAACTAATAAGTATTTAATATTTCAGAATCTTTTACTGTCATAAATATTTGCATACCGGTATATCTCGTTGATAAAGATTCTGAGTCACAAACTAAAATATTAAATGTCTTCTCTAGTTGCATACCAAATATTTCATATATTCCCCATAAAGATCCTGAGTTACGAAACAAGTTTTACAATAGAGATATCTCTCTCTAGTTTTAATACCTGCGCCGCACCTGCAATGATTTATTTTAACTCAAAAGCATGCCAAATATTTCCGATATGAAATATGACCTCGTCCCGCCTGCAGTCCATAAAAATTGGTCGCAAATTACTAGTCAATCATGTCTGGGGTACTGCCTAGACCCGTCTAGATCGTAAATGTGTGGCTATTAATTATGCTGCAGTTTCTCGCACGGCGCACTCGGCTTTTGGTTGTGTGAGGTTAGTGTGTATACGATTTCCCGGGCGTTTTATTGTTGTGCTAATTAACACCATGCCAGGCACTCGCAGCCGGGTTGTAAAATAGCGAAAAACTCACATGCAAATATGTGTCTCTATGTTGGAAATTTATGTTTTTTGCTTTGAGAATTTTACGATTCGAGCACGAACTGAACCAGCCAAGCAGACGGAATGCAAGTGGCACTCGGGCATGGCCGTAGACGGGAGTCTGGTGTTTTCGGTATTTTGGCCGAGAAGTCTGGCCCTGAGATCCATCCACTTTTTGCCACACTTTCGGTTGCCTGTTTTGACTGCAAATTATGAGTTTTTGGGAATATATATTCTATAGTACATCTAATATAATTTCTATAACAATGTGCGCTTTGGATATAAATATACGAGTTGTCAATTTAATGAAGTTCTTTGTTTGCCCGCTCTTTCTATTAATATTTTTATTATTATTATAAATACTGCAAAAATCAAGGCAGCGCAAATAAAACTGGTTTCAAACGTCTCGAAATGAATATGAAAAAAAAAATCGAAAAGAATTGTATATTATTTATTGAGAAATTATCTCGTAAAAAGTGCCACCCGTCGTCTGACTTTGTCAGCCCAGAAGCCAGAGTCCAGTCTGGGAAACCAATAAATGTGCAATAATCATGAGAAATAAGCCATAAAATCAGCCAAACTGATGAGGTTGAACGCTTCGCCTTCAGAGTATTCACCAAATTGCGATAAAAGTAAAACAAAAAGTCCACATTATATATATCTAAGAATGTTTGTTTTTTGGCTATATAAAATATGAAATTGCTGTGCACCCTGGAATTTAATATGAGAGAGATATAAGAGTTAAATATATTATTTTACCTATAGATATAGAACTCATATAGAACTCTCCTTATCTTTAGGAGTAGGTTTATTTTGTATAGCACACACACCCGATGACAACTTCAAGTCCAAATCCCATTGATTGTCGCTCAAAGGCCACTTGCTCGAGTTCCGCCCACATTTATCACTCGATTTGGAGGCGGGCGGAGCCATTCATGTCCAGTTAATAGCCAAAAGGGAGTCAGAGGAAGGGAGGAAGGAAGGAAGCGAAACTAATGGGGCGGCCCCACAGGATCGTAAATAAAGTTTTGGTGCAAATTGTTTGCCTCCTTTGCCTTAAAGCAATTGGGGGAATACTTGTGTGGAAATCTTTATTTAATTTGTGGCGCGAGTTGCTTTAAGCCTCGCCTGCCCCGAAATCCGCATGCGTAATCAATCAAGGATTCCCAGCAAGCTGGAGTATTACGACCAGCCATAAGGGATTTGTCGCATTATATCCTTTTTTCTCCTTCTTTTATCCTTAATGAGTGTCTCAGCTCGGTAAACTTAGAAAGGAATGGCCGGCAAGCAGACAGAAATGCATTTATGAACTTGGCTTCAATTTTAGTTGCATACATTTTGGGGCAATGTCCTCGCCCGCGCAGTGTGTGTGTGTATTTGGGAGTGTGTGTCACACACAGAAATTGCACATCATTTGGTCCGATTTTGTCCTGGCAAAGAGTATAGTGCAATTGCAAAACATTCAGTTGGCCTTTTGTGTGGGTTTCTATGATTGGCTAAGAGAAAATTTTATTTTGCACTTGCCAAAGCGTTTATTTTTTTAATATTTAAACTGAAATATTGTTTTTTTTTTATCTATAAGTTATGGAAAATATTAGAATATATATATTCCAATATATAAATGTCTGTAATCCATAGTTCTTAGCCTCCTTAAGATGATCTCTTTAAATCATTATACCTATTCTTTTTGCTTTCACTTAACTTTTAATATTTTCTTTTAGAAATTTGTAAATATAATTTATTTTATATAACGTTTATTGGCATACAAACTTCTCAGTGTAATATCTTTATACAAATTCATTCCCTTTGGCTTTCTTTATCGTTGTCCCGCGACAAACTGCGACACTTATGGGACTGCTTACAAAATGCACTTGTCCTGCGGAAAAAAATAATAATAATGACAGCCAGACATTGTGGCCTTCGATTGGAATTCTTTCTCCACTCAAGGAAGGATTTCCCGTTTAAAGTTCCCTCAGGTTGAACGTTGTATATATATTTTTGTCATTTGATTTCCGTTTCCGCTTGCCACGCAGGCGCCAACGTGTCCTGCGATTAATCGTCGCAGAAAGGCCCTCTTCCTATTCATAAAAGTTTGCCAGAAAAAAAAGTAAATAAAGAAAAGTAAATCCTAAAAGCGAAACTGAGAAAGAGAGAAAACTTTTGCAATTCCATATCATATCATCACATCATCATTGCGATGATAATGCCGCCTGTTTTATGTTCACATATCTTTACAATACATGAAGGGAGATTGCCGAGGCTTCCAGGGGTTAGCTGCCTGCTGCTTTTATACAGTTTTAGTTTGGTTTAGTTTGAAATTCCCTCGTTTGTGTTGCCCTGCAAATGGTTTTTTGAGTACAAAAATGGCTTAAATATTGATTTTCGATTGGCCTCAGGCTTAAAGAGAGTTTTTCTTCTTGAAAATTTGTTAAATTTTTGTGAAAATTTGCCACATGAAATGGGGTTTAGCTTATATAAGACTCAAACTGTCATTTGATAGAAATATAATGTTTGATTTGATCGATGGGGGGCGGAGTAAGCCCATCAACTTGCTCCAATTTTTTCCCTTTTAATGGTTCACTTGGTCTAGGTCATTACTCGGTCATTATCTAATCAATTAAAGCCTGGCATTCCGCTGATTTCTGGCTGCCGCACGCGCCAGAAATCACTTGAATTGGAATCTCATCAATATAGCCCGATCGTGATGCGTTTCTAAATTGGTTTCCAAATCGCCGCCACACACACCACACTGTCAATGATCTTTAGGAATAAACACAATTGGCGAATATCAAGAGGCATTTCTCTCTTCCAGCCGGAATTGTTTAAACAATTAATTAGTCTTCCAAGGGGTAAACAGGGTGCAAAAGATCCAATCTCTGAACCAGATCCACATCACCATAAATTTCTTTCTCCGATTTGTTTAGTCTTTGGGCCCCGCCAAAAAATGTTTACAAAATGTTTTTGCTCAAACAATTAAAACATTTTCAACTGGAAACCAAACTTACTGGTCTGTATTTTATTGCCATTTTTATTTTGTATTCCCATTCCCGGTTATTGAAGAGTTCAAGGGTATCTGTTATATAGTATTTGTATGTGAAGCGAGTAGAATTTATTTGCATTGGCAAATGTCGTGATATTCTATTGCTTACCGGGCTTAATACTTGTTTGATTAATTGATTTTTTAAAGCGAGCTGGTATATTCAAGAGTTCAAGGATGATTTAGTATTACTTAGAATATTAAGTATATTAATTATAATAAATTGTATAAATAAGCCATAAATGAATCATTTTCCCTGGATGATTAAGCAGTTGTAATATTTATCTTGATTCATACACTTTCTTGCTTATTTTCTGCCCACTTGGAGTAGATTTTACGACAGCTTTGCTAAACAATAAAATCTATTTTAGAATGATTACTTCAGTACTGCCAAAATTGATATATTTCTCAGAACTGATATATATTTATTACTGAATCTGAGACCGCTGAAGCTTATTCTAGCAAATCAAAAGTAGTAGAAACAAATTAATTTCTTATATTTCCTTAACTTTTTAAAGAGTATCTTCAAGTCGAAAACTCTATAGAAAATACATATCTATTTTGCTTTCTTTTTTGTATATTAAATTTTAACTGGACAGACTGCTGCTGGCCAGCAATTAGCTGAATGAATGGCGAGACTAGAGGTGTGGGGTTTTTGGGGAAGGCAACCCACAGTAGTAACCTGTTTTTTTTCGGGGGAGTGAAAAGAGAGTGTGTGTCGTTTCAAAAATTTATATCTCAATTTCACATCTAAATGCGAATAATCTTTTTTTTCTTTTTTTTCTATACCAGTCTGTGTGTGTGTGTGTGTGTTGTGTCCATTGAGTGCTGTGGGTTCATTTGATTTGTGTGTGAGAATTGCTGCAGCTGTTTGGCATTGGGGCTCTGGATCTGAATCCACCTTCTGCCTGTTTCGAGGGGTTTAACCTTTTACCATAAACTGATAAAGATCTAGCGGGATTTTTTTGCAAGTTGTGGGTACTTTTATTTTTTCTTTTTCTACTGCAATCGTTTTTTGAAGTGCTGACAAACCACAAAATAGTGAGAATCCTTTTAAATTTGCTATCGATGAAAAGTAGCTTAGATCAAGCGTTAAGTAGGGATATTTTTAAAATTTTTTTAAGGAGAACTTTGGAAAATACAAAAAGGTTAAGTAAAAACATAAAGTAAATATAAAATACTACAAATTGAAACAAGTTTCTAGTTAACTCACAATATACCTTCTTCTATAATTAAGCAAAGCTTGCCCTTAATTCTTTCTATAATAAAAGGCACTAAATTATGTTCCTTTGTGATACAAAATTTACCTATTTGCCTGTGAGGGGCTACCTCTCATCCTCTCCTAAAACCCCACTTGCTTAGAATTATTGAGGACGACCTAGTTAGCGCCACATGTCGCTATATGCTATATGCCTTTCGCGATTCCTCTGCTCCATAAGCTGCTCAAACGGCCCAATGAAATATGCATATTTGATACGAGATGACAGCACGGCATGGAAGGAGAAGGAGGTGGTCCTCAGCCCGACACGAGGGGATGCAAAAGATACGGCCTCAAGGAGAGTCACCACCCCGAAAGGGAAATGGCAATGCTCTCTGGCACAGATTTAATATATTTTAGTGCTTTGCCCCCGCCAATTACTCATATAAATTATAAAGAAATGAATCAGGAACACAGCAGAACCCCGGCTTCCACCATCCATAAATAAAAGTTGTGCTGTAATAATTGTAATTGGTCAACGGGAAAACTTTAACTATGCGATTTCCCAACCACCCACCACCCATACCATCATTCATTCACATCGATTTTGGGTCACTTCTTCAACCTAGCAACTCAATTTGCTCGTTGTAGTAGTTGTGATTGTGATTCACGCTGGATGCACATTAATTGTACACAATAAGGACACACAGAGACGTTATATCCTTGGCTACGAAATGTATGAAATTTCCATTTCGGGACTCACTTTGCTCATTTGCTGCTGCCACAAGTGAATTCAATGGAAGCCCAGTTTTCCGATTGCTTTTCTTGCGTTTGCCATGGATGCGCGAATTGTGTGAGAGGGGGGAGTGACTGTGAGAGGTGACCTACATATGAATAAGTATGAGTGCACTGGGGGAAAGATTATAAATAACAAGGAATTAAATTAAATTGAATCATCTAGATATTTTTTGTTTATCCGAAACAATTTGGAAATTATTATAATTTCATACAAAAATAAAATGTTCTGTCTTTAGTTTCTACTTTAAAAAATGATATTTCTATAACTATAAGAAATTTTTCTGAGTGCTTACCAACGGCTGACTAGGCAGACATAATGCAGCTCCTTGGAAACCGAAACCAGTGGCACTATATAGACCCGATCCGACCCTGCCTGGCCCCCTCTTAGATCGGCATGTGGTCGCTGTCGCCGGGTCTCGCATATATCTCTCTCGATTTAATAGGCCCAATTAGTTAGATGAATTGTGAATGTTCTGAATGCGACGACGTTCTTTTGGCATTTTTTTTTTTGTTTATTCTCCTTCTCTGGCCGAGATTTAAGTTTATGAATATTCAATGAAGTGTGTGCCATAAATTATGAATGCCATTTGTTTGCATTTTGCCTTGATTTTATGGCCTTGCGGCTAGGCCAAAGCAAGCGGGTCTAAAACACACCCCTCTTTTGGGTTGTTCTTAAATTTTTCAAAATGTTTCATTTAATTAAGGCAAACCAATTATATTTAATTAAATTAAGGATGAAATTCAAAACCTCAAAAATCATTACTAAATACTTAAATTCTGCTAAGAAACTAATTAAATTTGTAGGAAAATGTTTGCAAACTTAAATAAATAATATTGCATGTAAATATCTCCCTAATATCCGTTTGAATTTCCCTTTGACCATTATCCAAGTAAATTCGCTTTTCCTGACCTTTTCCACCTTCCATTTAACCCTCTCCTTTTGGCCAAACAACTAAACTCTGCGAATTATCCAATTCCAAATACTTTCTCATTACTCAGCCACCCACGATAGCATATATATTTATATATATATATAAATATACATCCAAGACATCCTGTTTCTGGGCGGAAGTTGGTTGGATAATTCCACAATCTGGCCATTAGCATAATCAGAACGTTTGCCAAGTGGCAGCTAGCAGGAAAAGGAAAATGTTTGAACATGCATGGAGCAGGAGGGGAAAATGGGAAAATCCAGAGACGCCGCCGCACTTAAACATTTAAATAAAAATGATAACTTTATGCGAAGGGGTAAAATTAGAGGACCGAAAATGTCATTACAGGACTGGGTCTCTCTTTCTCTCAGACGCAACAGTAGCAGCCAGCAGCCTGCTCAACCACTGACGCCAAGTAAAAGTTTTTACCAAAAAGAAAAAAAAAGAATAGAGGATAAAGAAAAATAGTCAAGCAAATCCAGAAAAGTATTAGAAAGTCTGCGGGGGCTTGGGTTTGCAGGCAGCTCCTGTCTGCGAACAGGTTTCAGGTCGTCAGGCGGGCGTCTGTCTTGTCCTTCCTATTGCCTCCTTCCTTCAGGATTTCTATTGGGTTCTCCTGGTTACTCCGGTCTCCCTTGGCCGCCCACTCACATGTCCTGATGTCCTGGCAACGGTGATAAATGGCGCCAATGTGCCGCCTGAAGTCGCGACGCGTCGCAATCGCTTTTTCGGTGCCTTCGAAAGGGGGATGTGCGAGATGTCTACACTGAAAGAACAAAGGTTTATCTAATCTTATCATTAAATTTATTAATATTTTAATCTTTTTGGTTCATTAAGACTTAAATACAGTAAAACAATGGAGGTAGAGAAGGATATTTTTATATAGAAAGCTAGCATCAAATAATTTTAAAATTTTACTGGTAGGATTAAATGATCTTTTAGCCAAAGAATTTTATTAAATATTATTTAGATTGTTAAAAGCATACCAAATATTATATTTATGCTTAGAAAAATCATGAAGAGAATACCAAAAAAGTTTACAAAGATTTCTACGTAATAAAGTTAATATTTTAAGAGTTTTTCATATCAACTAAGGAAGATGATACTAGTTTGATGAACTCCCTTCGCTATTTATGTACTTAAATATATTTAGTTATAATAGTTGACTGATAAATCTTTATTAGTCATATTATTTTCTCAATGTGTACAAATTTTAGGTGGGTAAAATCTGCGGCAAGTTGCCTTTTTCAGTTAGTTTAGTTTGTAATGCTCCATTTAGCTTTGGCTCATCCCAGAGCTTCTTTTTTTGGTTATACCCAAAATCCATTCTCAAAAAAAGATCCATCTGATGACAAATCCACACTAAACGTGTTTGATTCTATTTGTTTCTCTCCATTTTTTTTTTCTTTGCTCCACCCGGTGACATGTAATTGTCCTCTTTTTTCCCGCACCTATATAGGATGGGATGCGATGGGTCCTGGGTTGTGTGTAGACGATGTCGATTTGCTGTCATTACGCTGCTTACACGCGGTTATTTATGACAATTGTTGGAAAATATGAATTGACAGCAACGACGACGACGACGACGGCGACAGGCGACGAGGTCTAGTGAAGACATCTTCCAATTAGGGAGCAGGGCATAAGGAATACGTATCTGTATGTTCCAAAGAAATAAAAACGTCGACAGACAATTGAATGGCACAAGACTCTGGCGAAAAGGAAAGCGCAGCCAGCAGCATTTTTCCTTCGTCACCAAAGCGATTGCTTGCGAATTGTTACATCAGCGCAATGAGCTCGTTTTTAGAGAAAAAAATCCTGGGATTTGCAAATTTAGCAATTTGTTTATTTTATTATTTTTCCATTTATGTGGAAACATTTTTTACATGCAGAGAAAGCTGAGAAAGGATTGGATGGCTTGGAGCTTTTCAAGAGTATCCTTTTTAAGATATTTGTAATATAATTTTGATTTTAAAAAATATCTTTAACTTCCTTTATTCTAATTTATTTTAAAATATTCAAAGTTCTTGAAATTGTATATATATTTCTTATATCTTTATATTTTTCATACATCTTCCAGAACTCCATCCGTCACAATCTGTCCCTGCACAACCGCTTTATGAGAGTGCAAAACGAGGGCACTGGCAAGTCCTCCTGGTGGATGCTCAATCCAGAGGCCAAGCCTGGAAAGTCGGTGCGTCGTCGTGCCGCCTCCATGGAGACATCGCGGTACGAGAAGCGACGCGGACGGGCAAAGAAGCGAGTGGAGGCTCTACGTCAGGCCGGTGTTGTGGGTTTAAACGATGCCACGCCCTCGCCAAGTAGCAGTGTGTCCGAGGGATTGGACCACTTTCCGGAGAGTCCTCTGCACAGGTAACTACCAACTGCGAGTAGAAACCATAGATTAAAGTAGAGAATTTATTGCTTAGCTTGGAAGTTGATTTATTAAATAGATTTTTGAATATGAAAGTTACTCTATATTATTTTTGGTAGATTTTTATTAGAGAAAAATGTGACATTTAAAAATGCATTTGTTAAAATGGGTTTGGAATTTCTAGAATTTTTAAATATATCCATTTTAAACGATTTACTTGAATATTTCATATTCAAATTAATTGAATCTCAAATAACTACTTTCTGAGTTACCTCTAATTTATTTCTTAGCCTTTAGTGATTTATTATAATCAATTTATGGCATTTTCTGGGTCAAAAACAATTATGTTCTTGCTGGCAAAATAATTTTAATTGATAAACAATTATGTAAAAACATTCCTAAGATTTAATTATTATTTTCTGTAGTAGTTCATGGCGTCTAACCTGTTGAGTTATAAAATAAAGCAGTAAAGATTGGAATTTAGAAAAATGTCACGATTGTGTTAAACAAGTCGTGAGTCGGAAATCATAAAAGATATATAGTTAATCTAAAATAACAAGTTTTTAAAATATGAAGTAGGAATGTGGTTGCATTTAAAATAAAGGTAGTAAATATAAACTCATTATAGTACTTAAATCCGCTATAATAGCATTAATTTAGATATATAAACCGTTTCTTTATATTTGATATTTTATTATAAAAGCATGTTTTTTAATTCTTTCTATTAAAAAACAAAAAATAGTACAAATTTTCTTTAAATTATTAAACCTAATATGCATATTTAAGTAAAATTAGTAAGAAACTTAAAGTAGCACTTTTAGAGCTTGGCTTAATTTATGAATCAATTAAATTGTTTACTAGAATCAATATTTAACCTTCACTTGTATAAGGAATTGGCAAGTTTTGTAGCGCCTCCTTGAGGCGTAGTCCCATTTTAAGTCTTATTTCTAAGTTCTTCTTACAATTACTTATTATGTTTTAAATGATTTTATTAATTTTTTATTTACTTATTTCCCTTTTCCCTTTTTTTCTCTTTAATTTTCATTTTAATTGCAACGATAAAGTGGCGGCGGCTTCCAGTTATCGCCCGATTTTCGGCAGCGCGCCTCCTCCAATGCCAGTTCCTGCGGACGCCTGAGTCCGATCCGTGCCCAGGATCTCGAGCCCGATTGGGGCTTCCCCGTTGACTACCAGAACACAACGATGACCCAGGCCCATGCCCAGGCGCTGGAGGAGCTAACGGGCTCCATAGCAGACGAGCTGACGCTGTGCACCCAACAGCAGCAGCAACAGCAAGGGTCAGTTTTCTCGATGGCTGTTTGATTTTATTAATTGTTTTTAGGTTTTTCCACTTTTTGTGTAAATATGTGTTAACCAAAACCAAGATTTTGATTTTATATAAATATTATTTACTGCATGCTGAACAAAAATAAACTAAATCTTAACCAGAGCTTTGCATGCCGCTGATTGACCTCGGTGTATGTTTGAAAATCAGATCTATAAAGTCACCTCTCTTCTCGTTCTCGCCACCCAACGATCGTACGGCTGGAGCAGGTTCAGTGCCGCCTCCGGTTTGCCCACGCAGCCACCCCCGCCGCCCTATCAGCCGCCGCAACAGGTGCAGCAGCAGCAGCAACAGTCGCAGTACGCCCTCAATGGCCCCGCCCTCAATGCCAGTGGCTATAATACGCTGCAGCCACAGTCGCAGTGTCTGCTGCATCGCTCCCTTAACTGCAGTTGTCTGCACAATGCAAGAGATGTAAGTAAGACGAAATATTTTGTAATAGCAAGATGAGTAACGCCATAAAATGTATCTTTTTCTCCCCTAGGGCCTGTCGCCAAACTCCGTGACCACCACAATGTCGCCCGCCTATCCAAACAGCGAGCCCTCCTCGGACTCTCTGAATACGTACAGCAATGTGGTGCTCGATGGACCCACGGACGCTGGATCACTTCTTGTCCAGCAACAGCAACAGCAGCAGCAACTGGAAGGTAGTCTTAGCTTCCTCTCTATCTCTATATGTATCTTCCCTCTACTATATATCTATGTATCCCGCTTATCTTCTTTAATCCCCTCTAACCGTCTGCGAAACTCCACCCATTTCGATGCGAAATGTTAGATAATAACTGCGCCTCTACTTTGATAGGACAATGCCTGGAGGTGCTTAACAATGAGGCGCAGCCGATAGACGAATTTAATCTGGAGAACTTTCCAGTGGGGAATCTGGAGTGCAATGTCGAAGAGGTTTGAATGTTATCATTTAAAATTCCTCGAATAAGTTATTAATATTTATATATTTTTAAACCCGACAGCTGCTACAGCAGGAGATGAGCTACGGTGGCCTGTTGGACATCAACATACCCTTGGCCACTGTGAACACCAACCTGGTCCAGAACAGTGTCGGCGGTGGCTCGACCATTAGCAACCTCAGCGGCCTCTGCAATCTGAGCAGCAATTCCGGCAGCAATCCCAGTCTGAATCAGCTGCAGGCACAGCTTCAACAGCAGCAGCAACAGCAACAGCAGCAGCAACTGCAACAGCAGCAGCAGCAGCAGCAGCAGCAGCAACACCAGCAACAGTTACTGCTTAATAACAACAATAATAATAGCAGCAGCAGCAGCAGTCTGGAATTGGTGACACAAGCGGCCAGCACAAATCTAAACACACGAGTGCAGTACTCGCAGCCCAGTGTGGTTACCTCGCCGCCCTCCTGGGTGCACTAGATCCGCTACCAGGATCCAGGGTCTTCAGGATGATCCATAGTCCATAGGTATCTAGTGCGTGAGAGTGTGTAAGTTGTTTGTGTCGCCAATGGAACGCTTTAAAAACGCTAATTCTAAGGACAATAGTGTAAAGTGGAAGCAAAGGAAGTTGCCGCAACAGCAGCTGCTGGATCAGTGAGCAGGAGAGCAGGCAGAAGCCGCAGCTGGATAGCCACTAAAAAGTTTACAAAGTGAGTAGGAAAATCGGGAGTTAATTTCATAGTTTCTTAAATATTATTAAAAAATATCTGCATTTAAGGGAGCTAACTTCACCCCACCCCGACTTTGGTCGGTTTCAATTTACATCAGAGCTCTAAAAGCCATTCAATGTGACAGCATAAATTATGTTAATAAACGTCATTTCATGGCGCGCATTTTATGAATATGTAAAATGTGAAAAACTGGCACAGACCGGAGGTGGAACCATACTCCCCCGCGTATTCTTTAAGGGATTTTTCTTTTCTTTCCCCTCGTGTTTCGTGTCCTGTTTATATACAAATCGTCTTCACTTGACTTCATTTTACCCATGAATCTTTTATGGACATTTTGTTTCGTTTTTTTCCTTCCTGGTTTCTTTCCGATTTTCCTTTTTTCTTGGCCGCGGAATTTGTACTTATTATGTGATTCCTTTTTTTGTCTGCTGCTACTTGAGGGCAATTACACGCGTTCAATTATCATAATACATTGTCAAGAGGAGTTTGCTTCTTGTCCTTGTTCCTTTTTTCAATTTAAGCGCTTTTAAAGTGAGAGCTTGACTCGCGCGCTTGACGCTCACTCAAATTATGGCAAATTAAGTCAATTTACCTAAGCCATAAAATATGTAAGAGGCCACTTTGCTACTTGGACGGAGGATACCTCCTGGCCCGAGTGTCCTTCCCAGCGCTAATTTGACTAGCCAAGCGAAGCGAAGCCAAGGGAAACAGCCCGAGGGCCATTTCCTCAGCTAGAGCAAACCGCCGCGCAAATTCGTCAAGGCAACCTCCCCCCAATTTTCCTTGATTTTCCCTGGACTACTGGCCAGTGCCACGGAAAGCAAATGCTGAAAAATTAATTACGTCCTTAGGGTGACTTATGCATGCCACTGATATCTGACCCCTCGTCAGGTGGACTCGGTATCGAAGTTAGGAGGGCTCTCCTCGGCTCAAATCAAGCGCGTTAAACGTTGCTTATATTGAAAAATTACACTGCTGATGGGTGAGATTGTTTAATGGCACAGATTTTAGCAGGGTTTTGAGAGGGTTTTGGATTGAAATATGTTTCTTTTTAAGAAAATGTTAAGGAAGTATTTGAAATAGGATAAAACATGTAATTAATTACATAAGTTGGAAAAGATTGATTGATTTTATTGGGTTTTATCCTGAGTTCTTTAAAATTTGTTATATATTGTGTGTAATTTGTAAAATATTCTTGTTTTTGTTTTGGATATTTAATTCAATAAATGAGAGCCATCTTTTAATGGTTTTGTTAAGAGATCTTCTTGGTTAAAGCATTTGTTAAATGTTTTTTTTAGTTAGTTTAATTAATTAGACAATATAAATTTTAAGAAACTTGTCTAAAATGACTTCTATACATTTTTAAAAATATTTATCCTAGTTTATTTTACTTTATAACAAGGACATCTCTAACAGCATCTAAATGAAATATATCTAAATGACCGACTACTTTGAGTTCAACTTTTGCAGCCTCTCAATTACACCCGGACTCCAATCCCGAAATTTGTGGTTCCACTTAACATTCCTGCAACTTAACTGTCCTTTTTATATACATACATCTTTTTTGTTCTATTTCAATGTCACGACTGGCAGCGACTGTCACCGCGCATTTTTGCTTTGTGCCAAACTTAAGCTGGAGAAGGCGCGGTGAGGTGCCAGGAAAAAAGGTCCTTGGGGGCCGGTGGAAAACCTTTGTCCACACAAATTGAATTCCTCACTAAGTTGCTGCTGTAAGCCAACAATTAGAAAACAGCAAAGCGACCAGAAAAAAACCAAAGAAAAAAAGAGAAAGGAAAAGGACCAAGTTGCCAAGCAAAAGGACAAAGTTGTAACTTTGTCAAGTTTGGCGCCAATCGCATGACGTGCTAATAAAATAAAATTTGCCAGCGGAGAATTCGAAATGATTTCGAAATTTATGCCAAGTGCAAACTTTTGTGTTTGCCGGGATTTCTCTTCTTACTTTTTTTTTGTCCTCCGCTTCATTTGAGTGAATAATTTGAATTGCATCAGCAGTGGATTTCCATTTCTCTTACTTTTTTTTCATAATTCAAGCAACTGACAGCGGCTAGAGGAATTTCTTTCTTATTATGCTAATGCCTTAAAGTGACCCCCTCTCTCTGTGCATATTTAATAAAGAATTTCATAAGGATTTGTATACCTTTAAGCGAGGGCAAGGGCTTGGAGTCGTCCTTCGTAGGCTTATTAGCCAGGAGCGACACATGCCACATCAATAAGTTGCCGCAACGCAACATCTGCCCAGGAGGCAGGCAGAGCAGCCAGAGTCCTCCTGTAAAATAAGGAGCGGGGATAGGGAATTCGGGAGAAGGTGTGGAAATCACATCATCGTCCGCAGATTGACTGACTTGACACATAATAAAGTCTCACTCAAATTATGGCTGCAGATGCTGTGCCACCAAGGGGCAAGAATTCACCATTCCTTGGGTTCTTAATGCACTGAAAAATATAAAGAGAAACTTTAAATGAAATTAGAAATTTTGAAATTTGATTTTAAAATAACATAAGGTTTTGTTTAATTGAAATTCAATTTTTGCTACGTTTATTTATGTTTTATTTAATAAACTTTAAAATTTTTCTATAATTCCCAAATGGTTGTGGAAGCTAATAGACTTTTCCCCCAGTGCATATTTTACAGGGGGTGCAGGTCGGTTGCCCTGGTGAAACCGCGCGTGAAACACAAAGGCATTTTCAGGCAATTTATTAGTTGACAAAAAGAAGGAAACAAAAAAAAAAGAAAAGAAACGTGCAAAGGGGGCCCGGAAAATGGGGGAAAAATATGCGGCTTCGTTGCCGCGGCCATTACTTTTTTTCTTATAATTTTTTTTTTGTCCTGGCAACCACAGATTTGGAGGAGACCACCGCAGGACCACCGCAAGTTTCGCTTAGGTGTTGAAACTTGTCCGCAACTCGCTGAATAATTCAGAGGGCCAAAAACTTTGCTACCTCCCCGGCTCACATTTGATTAAATTTTAATGCCAGTGCACATCATTAATAAATTCCCAGAGGCTGGGGAAGTTTGAATAAATTGAATTAGCGACAGGATTTTTGTCCTGCGGGAGCTAATCCCCGCAGATTGTTTGACAAACTTTGGACAGGTTTGGCCGTCATCAGGAGGCAGGAGTGTCAGAACTAATTGTCCAGCAAAGTGGTGGCGTAAAAAAAAGTGCGAGAAGGTGTAGGAAAAATGTAGACCCTGCATCGGCATTGGCATTCAAATGAAAATTTCATTATCCTGTGCCGCGGTGGTGGCATTAGCGGGAAATCAATTTGTCAGCGCGCTGGGGAAATGCGCTTTTTCATCGTACAAATTGTCAGCAATTTAATAACATTTAAGCTGCCAACGGCGGAAAGCAATGATAAGCGAGGCCATACACACACACACACAGAGGCAGGGATCCTGAGTCCTGATCCAACAAGGACCTGTTCGTGGGTCCTTGTGGCAACAAACCGCATTTACACTCACTTAACTCGACACGATGCGGAGGTCGTAGCCTCCATGGATAGCTTTTCCCTTTTCCTGAGCAGGGAAAACAATTGCCGGCAGGAAAAGTGCGGAGGGATGAGAGGGAAGCAGAAAAACGGCTTGTGTACGTACAAGCTGCTTAAGGTCCTTAAGGACCCCTCTCTTACCCTCTTCCTCTTGAACGCACGTTCAAACAAATAAAGCTCTGCGAGCGGTTTAAACACTTGTTGCATGGACAAAGGATAATAATGACGTGACAAGCCAGGAGTCCTCACTTATACAACGACGACCATAAAATACATACACTCAGGGAACACGTTGCCCTTACACTGAAAATTATAAGGAATAAACTTAGTTTTTAGGGGAGATTTTTTAGAGATTTTCTGGAGGGAATTAAAAAAAAAATTAAAGGTAACACCAGAGGTTTAGTTAAGAAATATGGCAACTTAAAGAAAATTATAAATATATTTATTTGCTAATAAACCTCTTATTCTTTTCTTTTTTTCCTTTAAAAGTAACCAATATATCTTATTTGTGTAAGTAATAAAGCAAACAGAAGGCTCGCTTTTGTTATAAACCGACAAGGTGGCAGCCAGGACCTGCCTGAAAGGGGCAAAGCCTGGCAAAGACACCTGGTGGCTTCTTGTCGTGTTTCCTGCCCATCCATCCATGAAAACCACTGCAAATATATGTATATATTAACCGGAGGCATCTAATCAGGGGGGTCGTGACATGTAGTTACCCACCAAAAAAATTTAATGCCCCCGCCATAAAGTGCTCATAAGTAGGCAATACCCCTCGCACTTGGCACTCCGTCATCTTCATCTCCTTCCCCATCTCCTTGCAGTAGCTTTCATCTCTGATTCTGGGCTGGCAGCTCCTCCAAAGTGCCGCATAAAATTCAATTGCAGGCCATAAAAACTGCGCGTGATCTACATACCCAATATAATTTAAAGCTGTAACTAATAAAATTGTGTCAGCGATAAGCACAAGCGAAGAAGGAGCTTTGATTTTTATGTTTTTTGCAAGGGAATTTATTGAGCCAAGGGAAAGAAATCTTATTTTAAATGTTTAGCTTTGCCGTTGTCGTTTTTATGGCATAATTTTTTGGGCCGTTTTTAGTTTCTGTATTTTCGGAGGGAGGAAATACATATTTGCATAAAAATTGCCCAGAACTGGAGAACTGGAGGAGGGGAAAGTGTCGTATCGTGAGGCCTCGCCTCTATCTCAGTCTCATCAGACTCTGCTTATGAATATTTCGGAGCCTGCCAAGTGTCAAGTGCCATTACAGGCCTCCTTCCAAAAAAAAATATAGAGAAAAATCTGAATAAATTAGCTCCTTAAGGGAGGAGGAGTAAGGAAGGCCTTGTCCTGGTCATTGTAGGACATGCTGATTGTCCTTTTATGAAGTGTTGATGTGGGAATGATTGTTTCATTGAAATTTAACTCTATTTTATAGTTCAGCTTCTATTTCGAATTTTACTAATCGTTTTTTATATTTCTCTTCTCTATTTTCAGGATAAATCTGGTCGCTTCTAATCTAACATACATACGATACATATACATAGATATATAACTACAAAATATATATATAATATGCATTACAAATAGAAAACGAAGCATACAAATAATACCAATTAATCACCAATAATTAGATGCTACCCATCATTAGTGAAATTCTCTGTTGTGGCAATGCAAAAACAAAAATTACAAAAAGAAAACTATAAAAACAAACAACTTTGTCAGCTAGCAAGGGAAAAACTTTGAATTGAAAAGAAAACACGGTTTAGTCATTAAGTTCAACTTTGTACATATTAATTTTAATAACCTTGACGTAATGCAACAACCAACCAACAAATAATAATAATAATAATAACACTATTTACTACTGATAATGATAACAAAACCACAAAAATAAGCGTAAAACGTAAACTAAATGTTCGGACAACTAAATGGAAAATTATATTCATTCGTCAAGCTATCAAGGAAGAAAAATAATACGAAAAAACATAAACAACAACAAACAAACAAGAAATTAGCACAATTATGTAATAATTTATGCTTAATTAATGTATTTAATTGAAAAATCTAATTGTAATTGTATATTTTTTCTATAAAAAGAAGAGCAAACGAAACCCTTAAAGAAGAAACTTGTGTAAAAATTATGCTTAAGATTCGCAATGGAATACGTAATAAATTCTCCGTATAGTTAGCACCAGAACAGCTTATCGATATCCCTTTCCCCCACAAATCCCCCTTTGTTAATCACAAATAATATGCCAACACTTATGTAGATCGTACGCATTAAACAAAAACAAATGAAAAATGCTAAAAACATTAAAACAATTGAATGTAATTCATTGAAATTTCAAATATTAGTAAATGTAAATGTTGCTAGGCAAAAATTAGGAATACGATAAACAGAAAATCACAGAATATCCGCAGAACCCAAAACCACAACTAGAAACCAGAAATAACAAGCAAATACAACAACATGCGCATCATTGTGTACTATTATGGGCTAAATGTTAATTATTAACTAGATTGTACAATTCAAATGTAGTTCATACTATTTAAAATGCAAAAACGGAGTGAAGATGAATAAACTGATGATTCAATATAAGAAACAACACTTACTTTACAAATGGTCTTTAATATCTGTGGGTCTAACGGAAAACAACAAAAATACTAAGTAGAAAACAAAGAAACAAACAAAAACAAATAATTACAAAAAAAAAAACAAGTAAAGAAGGGTATCTTGACCAGGGATCGAACTCTCAATCATCTGCATGCCACATTTAGCAACTAAGATTTGCTTTAGACAGTTAAGCCACGGCAAATGAAGCTTGATCGTTGGTCGTTTGTTTACTTAAATCGTGACTTGTTAAAACGGTTCTAGCAACAAAAGCTCTGTACAGAATTAATAATTCCCAAGTCGTAATTCCGCAGCAAGCAACTTAAATACAACTTCTTGAACGCTGCAGGTTCCCACAAATTTCGTACGTCATCAAGTCGACGGCAGATGCCGTTCGGCGTTCGTAGCTTCAAATCTTCCCAGCTCAGTCTCCGCGTAAAAATTAGAAATAAAAAAATCTAGAAATATTTTCAGCAATTTCACAGAATGAAAATTTGCGTACTCCTTACTATTATAAATAACGAAATAAAAAAAACGGCCATTGCCGTTCGTTGTTCTTCGTAGCTTCAATCTTTCCAGCTCAGTCTTCGAAATTTATATTTCTTATATATATAGTAATATAGTAATCACGAGATTAAACTGTCTCTCGGTTGCCGTTCATCGTTTGTAGATTCAATCTTCCCAGCTCAGCCTCCGAGTAAAAATTAGAACTAC